>JAIUZE010070573.1:0-65319 GCA_022085475.1 Heliosperma pusillum | reverse complement strand
GACCAGCCCAGACCGGGTCTGAACCGGCCTGGACCGGCCGGTCTGGTCCGGTTCACCACCACCACTATTTCCGGCCACCACTTAAAACAACCACCCCAAATTCCACATTAATTCTACATGTTTTTAATTAACAACATCCATTTTTTTAAACAATCAAAACAACCATCAATCATACAAAAATCATGATTATGAAGAATCATCCAAATCCATCAAGAACAACCAACATGTTATAAAATCATAAAACACCATAATAACTATTACTTAACATGTTACTAACTAAAAATCATCACATCATAATAATATGAACAAAAACTAAAGATGAACCAAAACTAAAGAAAACCAAAGCTACTAAGGTATGTAACATCTATTCGTCGAGTAACTCGGAATCGTTACCCTAGCTAGAAAAATCAATTAGCACCAAAATAAGAAGTATAAACTAAGAAACCCGTCTTCTAATCTTCCCCTAATATATACGAGTCACCAAACTCGTCTTCAAAATCTTCCCCTATAAGAAATGACAAGAAAAACATTATTAGAAGTAAAAATAGATTTTCCATAATTAAAGTGCTGAAAACGATTTTGACGGAATTGAAAATAAACCGTACTTGAAGATGGGGAGCGAATAGGAGATCCTAGAAATATAAGTTAGGACGGATTTAATTAAGAAATGAAGGTTTTATGAAGGTTTTGCTCAAGAACGACGAAGAACGGATGAAGAACGACGAAGAACGTTCAAGAACGATGAAGAACGATTTATTTGATCTTAAGTTGATTTGTTGTAAAATGAAAAGTTGTTTGTGAGTAAAGTGGGGTGAGGAGTGTCGTGTAATATAGAGCAAACTAGTGAGTTGGGTTTTTGAAATTGTGGTTATGGAATTGACCCGGTATAATAATTATATTACCGTAATTAATTAGATATTAAGTTAATTGAATTAAATATCAAGATATTATGTTATTATAATGAAAAGAAATAAAATATCAAGGCTAAGAGAGGAAGAAAAACCGTGTGGTATGGGTGATATCGGGTCAGTTTTGTAAACGATTTGCGTAATTTTCGTTAACTGATCGATAAAGTAAATAAATATCTAGATATTATTATTAGTTTAATCAAAAGAATTAAAATATCTAATGGTGAGTGGAAAGCGATGACACTCGCGTGTGACTCATGCCAAAGTCGAGTTTCGATTTTGTTTCGCGCTTTACGATGAGTCGGGAATAG
Organism: Heliosperma pusillum; assembly: GCA_022085475.1. NCBI lineage: Eukaryota > Viridiplantae > Streptophyta > Magnoliopsida > Caryophyllales > Caryophyllaceae > Heliosperma > Heliosperma pusillum. The sequence goes on along the minus strand of JAIUZE010070573.1, from coordinate 64,100 downwards.
TTAAATGACGTTCGGTTAAAACCGTAAAGTTATTCTTTAAATTCCGAATAAATTCAAAATAATTATATTAAATTATGATAAATCTTAATAAATCTAAATAAAAATAAATCAAAAATATTATTTTTTTAAATAAAATTTCGGTCTTCATACTTATGAGACGAGTCGGGAAAAGTCAACGGAAGTCAAAGTTGACTGAAAAGTCGAGAAAAGTCGAAGATGACTTAAAAGTCAAGAAAAGTTTAGGACGACTTAAAAGTCAAGAAAAAGTCAATGACGACTTTAAAAAGTCAAGGAAAAGTCAAAGACGACTTAAAAGTCAAGAAAAGTCAAAGATGACTAAAAACGGTCTTTTCATGAAATCCCTCAAAAATTCCAAATACGAACGCGGAATTTCAAAATAAGACTCGGAACAAAAATTCCTATTTTAAAAACTTAAGTTCTACTGAAAAGTGTTAGTAAATATTTTTAACTAGAAAAATTGGCATTTTTCGGGTTGTTACATAAAGTGCCAAGTCAGAACACAATAAAGAATGATATAATGAAAAGATATTCCAATGAGAAGGACAATATGATTAAGTTATTAAGAAATATCAAGAGCAGGATTGCTCTTACAACAGACATGTGGACTGCAAGTACTCAAAGAAAAGGGTACATGGCAGTCACTGCACATTTCATCGATAATACATGGAAGCTACAAAGTTGTATACTTAGGTAAATAACTACTGTTTTATGGCTTTACATTGTATGAGATGGCATGTATTTGCTCTTGTTTTATTACTAGTCATTTCTGTAATATGTGCTTATATATATATCTTACCTAGGTTTTTATACGTGGAGGCACCGCATACAAAAGAAGTCTTAACTGAAGCTCTTTGTAAGTGCGTATATGATTGGAATTTAGATTGTCGCATCTCTTCTATCACTCTTGATAATTGCACAACCAATGATGCTGTGATGGAAGTCTTGCGTTTAAAGCTTCCTAAAAATTCTCTCATTCTACGTGGAAAGTTCATACATATGCGTTGTTGTGCGCATATCTTGAATCTGATTGTTCAAGATGGTTTAAACAAAATTGGTGAGGGTATTGAAAGGGTTAGAAGTAGTGTGATTTTTTGGACAACTTCTGTTTTAAGGAAAACAAAGTTTGAAAGTACAGCTATGATTCATGCTACAAACTGTTCAAGGAAGCTTGTAATTGATTGCAAAACTCGTTGGAATTCAACATATGAAATGCTTAAGGTTGCAATTGAGTATAAGAATGTTTTTGATGTTTTAAGTGGTCGAGAGTCTGATGTTTACAAATGTGCGCCACTTAAAGAAGACTGGGAAATGGCGGAAAAGATTTGTGACAAGTTAGAGTTATTTAGTGACGTAACACATGAACTTTCTGCTACAAAGTACCCTACTGCCAATATTTATTTTACTAACATATGTGAAATCAAATGTCAATTGAATATCTAGGTAACATCTTTGGATCCTTTGATAAAGGATATGGCCGAGAAAATGTTGGAAAAGTATAATAAATATTGGAGTGATGCTAATACTCTTCTAGCCGTGGCAGCTGTTTTAGATCCGAGGTATAAGCTACAACTTATTAGATACTACTACAAGAAACTTTATGAGGATCATGATGTGGAGTTTGAGGTGATCAAGGTGAAAAATGTTTTGACGGACTTAGTTAGTGAGTATTTGCTTACGTATGGAAACAATGAGGAGAAAGAGTCGGGCTATAATCAGATGCCTCCTCCATCTAGTGCACTTAGTGGAAATGGAAAATTGAGTGGATTTGCTAAATATTTGGAAGTGGAGGAGAATCAAGTTGACGACAAATCCGAGTTAGAAAAATACCTCGAGAGTCCAAAAGTGCCACTGAGTATGTCAGACGACTTTAACATTCTTGTTTGGTGGAGAACTAATGGTTCAACATTCCCTATACTTCAAAAGATAGCAAGAGATATCCTATGTATCCCGGTTTCTAGTAATGCTTCCGAGTCCGCTTTTAGTACTGGTGGACGTGTGTTAAGTGCTCATCGTAGTCGTCTTCTCCCATCAACAGTGGAGGCGTTAATGTGTAGCCAAAGCTGGATTTGGAGTAGTATTAAAGGTATGTTTACGTTTTATCTTTGTATGTAATGCATTTAAATTTGTTGTCTTATATCTAGTGTTAACTTCTGAAAAAATATATAATGCCAATTGTAGGTAGTCGTGAGTTAAAGGAAGTTGAATGCCAGCAAATCATCGATGAAGTTGAGGAGCAAGAATGTATTAGCGTTGATGACGAAGTTATTGAGGTATCACGCTGATAAATGGAAAAAGTTGACTGTTAATAGGTGTGTTAGTTTATGTGACATTGACAGTGTTGGTTTTTATACGTTTCAGATTAATGGAGACTAACCAAAAGTTAGGATTAATGAAGATTATATACATTCACAATGGTGAACCCAGCTTGGTGATAATACAGATCATGGGACAATGAGTGAATTGAATGATAATTTATTTCAACTGACTTTTGCGCGGATGTATTGTATGAGTTGTACGAGACTAGTATTTTTTATATTCAAGAAGTTTATTTATAAAAATTGTTTTATAAGGAGATAGGTAAATTGGCGGGTTAGCGGGTCCCCGCAGGGCGGGGGAGGTTTTGAAAAGTTCCACCCGCGCAGGTCGTGGGGCGGGTGTGGGTACGCATTATAGTTCGCGGAGGCGGGCGCGGGATACCCTTCCTCCGCACCCACCCCGCCCCATTGACATCCCTAATGCTTATGCTTTTGCTTTTGTTAATTTCTTTCAACGGCAAAATCACCAATAAAAAATAAATAAATAAATAGAGGGTTGACGACAAATTGGTAAAAAATTAAACAAAGTGATAAATTGGTTACAAAAATGCATGATAAGTGGCAAATTGATAAGAGAATATTTTCGAGGACAATTTCGCGGAAAAAAAAAATACTCCTTCCTAGTCACTCATTTCTTCCCCTTTCCCTTTTGCACAAAAATTAAGGAAATGAATTTTTACCACACTATCCCACATACAAATGAATTTGTACCATACAAAACACACAACCCTACATCCAAAAAGGTAAAGAAGGAAGAAAACTCAACTTACCCAATAAGGAAAGAGGGAATAAATGAGCGACTAGGAGGAAGTATATGATATTATTGGTGGAATGATCTAATGTCATAGTCTTATTCTAATGCCATAGTCTCATTCCTTGCCTATACATCGTTTGCCTCTAGTGTCTTTATATTGATCTGCTCATCGAGAAGTGCCTTTTGATAGTTACTAGTTGTTGCACTGCGCCCGATCGCGGTGCCCCAATTTGGTGGAATGTTAACAGGAAGTAAGTAGGTAGCGTATCAATCCAAAGGTCGTGGTCTATCTAATATTTCAAATTACATGGCTTAAGATGTAGTGAGTAAATAGTACAAAACACGAGTATTGATCTTTAAGAAACATAGTATTACATTAACAACCCCTCCAAGAAGATGCTCATAGTGAGCAAGGTAAAATCAAACATTATACATTCCAAATCAAATTATGTCTTAAAGCCTCGTACAATGATCATCCATCTATTTGCTACATCCAATCTCCCTTCACACTACAAATTTGATCCTTTTCCATAGTAGAATGAACGCTTATAATCAAGTCTTTCATATCCGCAATTTCGATCCTGATATGTCAAATATATAGAACCTCAAACAGTCACAAATCCCTCCAAAAACTAATCACTCGCACCAAAAGAAAAAAAAGTAACTACAGATCAGAGTGAACGCCCCAAATTCTAAATTTTTGGACAATCTGACTGTTCTACTACACCCAAATATGCAGTATTGATAAATCTAAATCAGATATTGGTACCTAGGAGAATGTAGTAACATTATTGCGTCAATCTTGATAAATTAAAGCACGAGAAGGGGCATGGCTCACAAGTCACAACTACTGGTGGACGTATAGGTTAATACTTCACATCATTCTCTTTTCGAGCATTGTATATCACCTCGGTCTACAGTCTACAACAGCGTAATAGCCTTCCAACCTGCATCAAGAAAAATGAAACTATAGTATTTCACCTCAATGGAGAGCTAATAATTGCGTTCAACCTCCCGAAAATAATACTATTAATGACAACAATTAGATTAAATCAACAGTAAATACATCCAAAAGCCAGATTAAAACAACTCATCAAACCCAAGAAAAGAAAAATAAGTACTTTCACCAAAAGATTACTGGAATGACACAGTAAAATAAAAGGTAATACCTCTTTAACCCATCCTCCTCCTCCTCTTACTCATCTCCCTTATTCCTTTACCCTCCTCTCCCTCCCTCCTTTCCCTCCCCATCTGCCTCTTTCTCTTCTCCATCCTAAACAACTTTACCGTAAATCAAAGACTAACAAAGGTGGCATGCAACAAATAAATCTAGGACAAACATACAAGTTCGTGGTACCTGCACATGCTGTTCATTAGCTATATACGAAATACAAAATACATAATACCAAAGCCACCACAATTGTGTAGGAGTACTTGAATTGTTAGTGGGAGGTCGTTTAAACATAGGTAAATAAACGCATGTAAAGAAAGTACCATAACGTATGAAATGGTGAATGCGATGCCTATACAATACATGGTAAGCATGAAATGGAACACAACTATCATAGAACTCTCCACATCATCCATTTTACACTTCACTCGATTGGTTTTGCTCTTCCAATACAAATATTGCAAGAATGCTACATAATAAGACTATGTCTCATATATGTGGAACTTTATCTCAATTAATTACACATGGAGAGTAAGAAGTTGTTTAGATACAAAAGGATGAGGGAAAGGGAGGGATGGGGGAGAGGAGGGGAGGGGGGAAAGGAGGGAGGGGTAATGGAAGAAGTCATTTCCCCTCGAAATCTCTCCTTTGTTGGAGGGGAAATAATTTAGCTTGGAGGAGGGAAATGGAGGGATCCAATTTCCCTTCCCTCCAAATCCATCCACCTTTATTTTGCTAACCAAACAAAGATTTCTCATCCCTCCAAATTCTCCCCTCCCCTTCCCTCCAAATCCTTCAATCAAAACACACCTTAAAAGACAAAGTTCAGATTGGTGTGCAATTAGCCAAACAGATAGGGTAATAGACACTAAACTCAACAGAACGGTGGCAAAATAAAGTTTAAATGCTAATGGCAAAATAAAGTTTAAATGCTAAAAAAAAACAGTTGAAACTTTATTGTTAGATTTTTCCCTCATTGCGATATGACCTTATTAAGCAATGGTAGGAAAAAAAGGGCCTAATTCTTGAAATAGTTGTACGCATGATTTTTCTGTGGCAGCAGAATCATATCTATTTCCATGAAGCTCTCCAATATATGTGATCCCATAGTGAAACGAATCTACAATATCAACATATATAAGTGTCAAAACTAAGAAATCAAAGAACAAAACTCTTCTGTAAGTTACATTTGGACAATAGCTTGCTTGGCAAAGCACATCTTTGGCTAGGCTTGAAATTAAATTACAACAATAATATATTGAAATAAAAGTCATTTTGCCAACAACATGTTATTAGTTCTGGCTCCATAACGTCTAGCACTGATAGTGACCTAAAATATAGTCAAAAGCATGATCTTTGAGATGCACATCATTATAAGAAGTTATGAAACAAAAAATTAAAATTTATTGAAAACTATACTAAGTTGCAACAATTAAATGGAAGAAAGAATAATACATTTACAATAGTGAACAGTCTCTGCTAACCATCATGTAATTTCTACGAGTGCAGGTTGTATCTCAGCGCACATGGCTATCTATCAACTTCACCGACAGTAGTTTATTTGGCTGATCCCTGCAAATATTCGCTCTCTTTCTACTGCCATTAAAAGGAACAGAACGAATGTAAAGAAATAAAAACAAAGAGAGGAAAAAAATAGACTCTTAAGTATATAATATGCTAGAAATGTGTATTTAAATTGAAGAAAAAACTTTTTAGCAATGTTGTTTGAGAGCATCTCAAGTCTCTACATGCTTTCTTCAAATGTGAGCACATGTATTTTGAACGTATCTACGAAATTAGCAAAAAATAAAAGAGAAGAACCGAGCAAAATTTTCTAGGTATATTCCATGTAGTTGTACATTAGTTGTTATGCTCAATGAACTGCAAAATAATTGGAGTAAAAGTCCATAATTGAAGCGTTGAATAGAGCATTCTATAGCAACAAATAATAAAGAAAAAAGGACAAATACCTTCAAGTGGAGGTTTCGCCATCAAATGGCTCGATGCCACTTCTTAGTCGATATAGCCTAGCCTTACATCATCACTCCATTTGGCCAAGACAAGAAGCATGGCCTCCGCCTGCCACACATTCGCATAGGTAAAACTAAGGTAGGCTACAAAAAGAAGGAGGGACTGTTAAACTGACTACCTGCAAAGTTGTGTTAATATTAGGGATATAAAAATTGAAATTTTTGTACTGTCCCAATGCAATTTGAACCAAAAGCTATACACAAACACCACAAATTCGATTGCTTTTTTCACTTTCTCGTAATGCAAAAACTCTTCATCTTTATCTTCACAATTCCAAAAGTTCTATAAAATCTCAAATCCAGAATTCATCGACAACAAAATAGAAGATTTTGTTTATATTTGTAAGCTTTGTGATATGATGAGAAATATGTGGTTTTTTCATATATTTGTTCTCAGACCTATTTCCCAAATCGAATAGAGTACATAACCAATATTAGTTCCTAAATTTTAAAAATAAAAGAGGCCTTCAGATATACAATGTGAGAAGTGTACATGTAACACCCGCAAATGTACCCTATTTGTAATTTAAAAATATTATACGGATACTTTTCAGGGAAATTTAGTTTTAGTTTAGAATTAAATTTTCCGTGTCTAATTTAGAATTTCCGAGTTCGTATTTGGACTTTACGCGAGATTCCGAGTAAGTTACGTCTTAAGACGTCTTTGACTTTTCTTGACTTTTTCCACTTACTCTTCATATACTCCCTCATAACCTAACTCCCTCACATTCATCTTCTTCTTCCTCACTAAGAAACCCCAAAAACCTAGCCTCCATATTTGATCCACCTTGTAATCGTCGCTACTCATTCATTTCTCGCTCAAATTCGCTCTAGTTCGTCTCATTCTTTCCCTCTCATCGTCCTCTATCCGTATTGGTAATAAAATTACCGTCTTTCTCGCTTTTCAATTTATCCGTCTTTCTCAAAGGTGAATTATATTCATCTTTTATTATCTAATTGTAGGTGGAGACTAGGAAGGCTTAGAAATCGATTGAAGACGCGAAAAGGTAACGGTGAAGGGTTACTCGATATCATTTACGTGTTTTATGTGTTTTCCATGTTAGAAATCGTATTTAGAATATGATTTGTAAACTTAGGAATTGTGTTGTTTATGATGGTTGTTGTTAATTGATAATTGATATGAGAATTGATGATTTGTAATGATAGATGATGTTGTGTTATGCCTAAATGAAATTATGAAATTCGTGTTTTCGTGCCCGAGGTAGGACGCTGGCAGCGTCCATTGACGCTGGCAGCGTCGTGGGGCGCTGGCAGCGTTACTCGCTGCCAGTTTTCCCAAGTCGACTGCAGTTTTCCTACACTAACCCCTTTTCCTAAAATGATCATATCTCCTTCGTTACTTGCTTTTTTTGGGCTTGTGACATCCCGTTGGAACCGTAAGAGAATATGTTATCCCCTCCATTTGGAATTTCTGCATTTGCATGTCTAGAACTCTAGTTATGACCGTTTGAAGTGGACCCTTGTTTTAGTTGGTTTCCAAACAACGTTGTTTTGGAGAGGGGATCTATGTTTCTTATTTATGGTGCTTTATAAACTTGTTCTAATGCTTATGTATCATGTATTGACTCATTTTTATCATAGTTAAATTTATATAATTCCTTATTCTCATGTTTTGTGACGGTTTTTGTTATGTCCCACTTTGAGTCGTTTTTACAAATGTTACGGTTTGAGCACTATTTTGTTATGTGCTTTGTACTCTCATTCCCTTGGCTACCTCCACGTTCGTAAGGCTGGAATGTCGAAACGAGGATGTATCCTACTGCTTAAATGCATGTGTTAGTGGGCATACGACGACGTTGTTGGGAGGCGAACGCTTTGCGTTGATTGACCCGGCCGTCAAATGTTGTGTACTTGCGAGGTCGTGTTATTTGCATGTAGCGTACCGCTTGTTATGAGGCTTGTGCTCTTTTCCGCCTCTTTCGTGAATTATATCGACCGAATTTGGGGTACTCGGCGTCTTTGATTGACCGAGTCTTGGATGCGAAATGTCATCGCTTGTCGCATCGGAAAATGGTTATTCGTCGGGATTCTGGCCAGATTAGACACGACCGTCTATTATCGCTCGTCCTACCCAGCCTGCAGGAAATTATCCACATATAACGAATGAATTGAGATCGTGTAGCGTTCATGGAAATGCGTATCTCTTTGGATAGCCCCTTCTTAATCTAAGACGACTTGTTCCATGTCCCAACCTTTGCTAATTTCGTTTTTCATTTACCGTGAGAGATGTCGTCATTGTGTCGTTATGATTGGATGGATGATTATATGATTGATCATTGGATGACTTGGCATGGTTTGGTTGTCGAGTCTCAATCTTATAAAACTTATACCGCTAACGGTGAGATGCAAGCCCTAGTGAGCGTATTCGGTTGCCTAAGAGTGTCTTCCCCGAGTCTTTGTATAACATGATGGATTCGGACTTGTACTTCATATGCTCTTATCATTATATATTGAATTGCCTATCTATCCTTATCGTATTTCACATGTATATCTATATATTCATGCTTCTACTTTTGTATTTCCTTTTATGTACGTTTAATGTGATATGGCTGGGAGAACCCGGAGTTACTCCCCACTGACTGTGGCGTTCATGTTTTTCATGGATGAACAGGTTGCTTGCATGGATGGCTTTTTGCTTGATATTTTGGGTTCGGGTGTGAGCTAGCGGGCGTTGTCCCTGGAAGATTTACCTCTAGACGTTATTTTAGCTAGTTGCTAATCACTTTGACATTGTTAACCTTTTGAGAGACTACGTCTCTTGTTGTAGTATATTTCGTACTTTGGTTTGTAATATTTGACACTCCTTGTATACTTCTTCTTGCATGTATAAAAGTTTTAAAAACATCGTATTTTCCGCTATTTAATTCACATGCTTGTTATGTTTTATTTCCGCATTCGCGAGGGTTGTCACAGTACACTTACCCCCAGTTTATGATTCTAACATGCCTTCTCATATGAGAATTAAAAAGCTTATACCAAAGGAAGGCATAACTTTGAAATTTGTTATGCTAGCTATGTAATTTCAGTTAGGCTACATTTCCTACATTGGGGTTTGGGGTTCCAAACGATGCAAGAATACATGTTACTACAAACAAAACAAAACATAGAATTAGTAATCAACAAACGATGAACAAAGATTAAGCCCCTATACTTGCACCCCTGTAAACAATCAGTCAACCGCCATCATCGCAACTGTAAGAAATGGAAAGTTCTCAAGTTTAAAGCACAAACATGACAAAGAAAGAAAATAGGGTATTTTAAAACCCGTCTTCACGAGAACTACCCTCGTATACCTAACTTGACAAAGAAAAAAGAGAGATAAAGTCATCTAGCAGAGACAATAGGTTTGTGATGCATACTTGGGTACATTGACGAGCTAGCGAGTGAAGTATTACCTTGGACCTATATTCGGTTCTTAGGATTGTATATTATATTATACACTCTTTTATTTCCGTATTTTATACGGGAGATATGTCTCCCGTTTTAGATATTCTTATGTATAATATTATTTTTTCCTTTTTGTTATGAACCTTTTCTTTAAGACACCTTTGTTATGATGGAATATATTTAATAGTAGGTTCCGGTTTTAAAAATTTACCGATTTTCACTAAAGTGAACCTATTAGAAACGTATTCTCATCTTTTATTATTTAAATTATTTTTTTTCTTTCCGCAAATTTGAGGGTGTCACAGTTGGTATCAGAGCATTTTTGCTCCCGACGCACGTTTGTGTACCCTTGTATAAATAACTTGACCTTAATAAAATAATAAACTTGTGAGATAGAATGGTAGGATGGGTAGATTAGGATTTATGTTGTAGTCTATTTGTTTATGCTAATTGTTAGGAGTAACTTAATTTGTTTTGCTTCTTATGAAGATGGTTGGACCTCGTGTAGAAGAGATCGTTGTTAGTGCCAACCAGGTTCCTCCTCATAGAGAAGACATTTGCCAAGGAGGCTATGCTGGGGTGGCTAGCCAAATTGCTAGGAGCAATATTACGCCTTATGGTGGAATATGTGTTACCTAGAAGGAGTATCCTCTACCGAAGATTTGAAGATTTACAAGCCTAATTGAAGTGAATTCCTTCTTCATCTATGAATTCTCTCGTCCTTATTGTATTATGCTCTCTTCCTTCTATCTAGGTGCTTCATTCTCTTCCAACCTATTTGCCTCTTGGAAATTACTCTAGATAGTTCCTCCATCTTACCATTAGTATCCTTACCTTCCTCTTGTAACATTTTTATGGATGTCATACCCATTTGTTTGTGGTATTTTATACTTAGTCGGAAGAACTTTGAATCTTGTGGAATATTAGTGTTTGTTAGAATGAACTTGTGATTTGAGGAAAATGGTATAGATCTAATTTCACCCTATGGTGGTGAGAGTTGGTATCCTTGAGGAAGGTGTGGTAAGGTATGTTTAATGATTTTAATGCTTGATGCTTGTCGTGACTTGTGTATAAATAGTTCATGATATTCGATGGTATAAGGTCGAATGAGTTGGCTATGACTTCTTAACTCATTAGTAATTTAGTCTTTTGGACTTAGAAGTTTAGTATTGGTTTGAAGACCATGCTTATGATATGTCTATTTGGTGTAAATAAGAAGTTTTGAATGATATCTAGAGGTGCGAAATACTTTTGAGGTTAAGTGACGTCTTGTGGTTTCCTTTTGTGTGTTTGTGAGTATAGGCTTGGTGGAAAAGCTTTTGACTATAGTTCTTGGATTTAAATATATGATCTTACCTTATGGTATCGGGGACTCGTTTGAAGTAGTAAGGTTTCGTTGTAAGTTGAACCATATTACTTGAGGATTTTAGATATAAGCGAGGTTCGATGATGTAATCTATGAAGGAAATACCTTAGGATAATGAATTTTGGAATAAATTGGATCAAAGGATTTCTTAGTAAGCCTCTTTTACCTTATGGTTGTTAGCGGTCTTGTTTCCCTAATTATAAATATTTTGATGGTGGTTTCCAATAAGAGTTTTGATGGAGCTAAGAAGATTAGAGTTCGTAATGAATCTTTCATGGGTTGTTAGTTATGGAGTTTACCGTACCGATGGACCTTAGAAGATTCTAATTGAATTTGAATAATTGGGAGTTGTTACTCGAAGTGTCATGTTTATGAAATATTTTGGTAGGAATATGAGGATTTAAATTGTAGAGGATAATTGCTCTCTTTTAAGGACTAGTTTACTTGTACAGTTAGTGTTGTCGAGTTACGATCGACATTTGAATTGTCATAGATGGAAGATAGTTTTGTGATTCATTCCTCTCTTTTTCCTCAAATTAATCCTTACTCAATCCGCTACCTTTCAATCCTTCCCCTTTTTAGTCCATTTTATTCGTGTGGACGTATCTCTTAGTATCTCGATTTGTGATTTCGATTTTCGAGTCGCTCTACGTTCGGGTATTGTCTACTTATTTTGATTCTATCCTTGAGAAAACTTTCAAATCTCCATATCGTAATCCTAATTTAACTTTTTAAAATAGTTTAAAGATGGTTTGTGTACCCTCTTTTGGAGAAAATAGATTTCTTTCCCTTTTATATTTAGATTTTGTGTTTGGTTGGCTGTTTGGACTTGTTATTGGAGACGTCTGGTGACTAGTCCGGTACTTACTAACACCTGTTTTGATTTTCGATTTCACTATTTTGGCCTTGATTTACTTTGTGATAGCTAGAGTTCTCGTTCATGACGGGCACTCTTGTGATTCGTAAATAAAGTTTCTCACTTATGAAAAATTTTCTTAAACCATTTTCGAGAAGAACATCATTTTATAAATGTTTTACCCTTGTAAAAATTTTCTTGTTAATTCTTAAAATCGATTCTTATCTTTGATACTTTTGTTTTCTACTCTCAAGTTTCGAGGACGAAACTTTTTAAAAGGAGGGGTGATTGTAACAACCCGAAATGTGCCCTATTTTTCTAGTGAAAATATTTTACGGATACTTTTCAGCAAATTTAAGTTTTAATTTAGAATTTATTGTTTCCAGTCGAATTTGGAATTTCCGAGTTCGTATTTGGAATTTTCGCAAGATTCCATGAGAATCCCATTTTAAGTCGTCTTTGACTCTTCTTGACTTTTTGAGTCGTCTTTGACTTTTCTTGACTTTTGAGTCGTCTTTGACTTTTCTTGACTCTTAAGTCGACTTTGACTTTCGTTGACTTTTCCGACTCACCCCGTAATTTGAAAGACCGAAACTATATTTGAAAAAATAATATATTTAATTTATTTTAATTTATTACGATTTATTTGAATTTATGATAATTTAATATAATTATTTTGAATTTATTGGGAATTAAAGAGTAGGTTTTACGGTTTAACCCCGAACGTCATTTAACTATTCCCGAGTCAACTTAAGTCCCGAAACAAACCCGAAACCCGACTATGGCATGAGTCACACGCCCCATGTCATCTTTTTCCACTCATATTAGATCTTTTGATTATTTTGATTAAACTAATACAAAGATCTAAGATATTTGTAACTTTATCAATCGGTCAGTTTAAATTACGCAAATCGCTTAAACTGACCCGATATCTGTCAATCCACACGCCTACTTCCTCTTGTCCTCTTAGGATTAGATATTTTCATTTAAACTAACATAATATCTAAATAATATCTAGATATTTGATTAAACTATCATAAAATCTAATAATATCTAATTAATTACCATAATATAATTATAAAACCCGAGTCAATCCCGTAACAACAATTTCAAAACCCGACTCCCGTAATCCCCTATAATTACACGGCACACTCCCCACACTTACTCACTACTTATCTTTTCATTTTACAATAAATCAACTTAATATCTAATTAATACCTTCTTTAATATAATCAAAATCGTTCTTGGCGTTCTTCATCGTTCTTCATCGTTCTTGAGCAAAATCGTCACAAAACCTTCGTTACTTGTTCAAATCCGTCCTAACTTATATTTCTAGAGTCTCCTCTCCGCTCTCCATCTTCACGTACGTTTTATTTTCAATTCCGACAAAATCGTTTTAAACACTTTAAATTGTTGAAATCAAGTTTTAATTCTAATAATGTTATTTTTGTCATTTCTTATAGGAGAAGATTTTGAAGACGAGTTTGGTGACTCGTATATTTTAGAAGAAGATTAGTAGACGGGTTTTTACTTCTTATTTTGGTGCTAATTGATTTTGTGCTAGCTAAGGTAACGATTCCGAGTTACTCGACGAATTAATGTTACATACTTTTGTTTTTGTTTATATTATTGTTATTTACGGTTTTTAACTAATAACATGATAAGTGGTTATTTTTATTATGTTGTATGAATTTTTAATATGTTTAGTGTTCTTGACATATTTGGATGATTTGTTCATAATCATGATTTTTGTATGGATGATGTTTAAATTGGTTGTTAAAATGGTTGTTTGTTAATTAAAACAATGTTGGAAATAACTTGGGATTTGTTTGTTGGTGGAGCCGTGTAAGGTGGCTGGAAAACCAGCCCAAACCAGGCCGGTTCAGGCCGGTTCAGGCCGGTTCAGGCCCGGTCCAGGCCGGTCTGGGTTGGTCCGAGATTTGGTCTTTTGGTTTGTGTCGATACTTGATTGTTTTGTTGTTGTTTTGACGGGTTTTAAATATGTTAAGCATGCGGGAAATATTAAGTAACGGTTTTTAGAAAAGTCGACCAAAACAGCCCAAACCAGGCCCGTGGGCCTAGTCCAGGCCCGGTTCTTTCTCGGCCCAAAACAGCCCGTGAGTCCTCTTTATGGGCTTGTGACGGTTTTTGATTTTATTGTTATTATTATATCATGTTTTGTAATATTTAGCAAGTGGGAAATTTTAATAAGTAAATTATTTAATTAAAAGGTTTTCATAATATTATTATTTCTCACATGTTAGAAATTATAATACGAGATTGTAGTTTAATATGATATCCTTTAAGTCAAGCGGGTTTTCGTATGATTTTAATAATTCACATGTTAGAAGTTGTAATAAAATAGCATGAATGAATATGATGATTTTATGTTCAAGTCTAATTGGTAAAGACTCTGTTTCTAGCCGGTTTGACCAAACGGGTTGGTCAAACTAAGATCTAGTCAGCCCCGTTTTGACTGATGACCCGTCGCGGGACTCGGGTCGGGGATTTGTCTTCAAGTAAGGTTGTATTTAATTAATGAATTAGCCTTAGTAGATATGAGGCGAAATGTTATTTGAATATGATTTATTTGCAATTAGTCACATGATAGGAAGTTGTTCCCGTGACGGTTTGATTGTATGATAAATGTCGTGTTGACTAAGTACCCATAGAGAATTATGAGTATATGGCGTCTTGACCATTCTAATTCTAAATGAGTATCTTGGACCATGACATTGATATGCCGTACTATCTTTAACGAGTATATAGTTCACAGCTTGATAGCTTTTGTGTCACTGGCCTGGGATTTTTATACCAAGCCGGGGCATGGCTGCCTAATTGCTTCCACTTTGGGAATGGAGCCAGCTTAAGTACTAGCCAACTCTGCTTAGGGGGTCTCCTAGTAGAGATTCTCATGTACTTTTGGTCAGGAGACAGGGAATGGGTTAGCTGTTGTCGCTAGGTCTGATCAGTCTAGGACTAGGATGTTTATCCTACCTTGTGGTATAGCCTCGAGTTACAGAAGTCGACTATTGACTGGGCTAAGAACTTATGCCTGTTTCTAGACGTATTGGTCTTTCATGTTTGATGATTCTATGAATCGTAGAAGGTGAGATGCAAGCCGGCTACGGTTTATAGAGTTTGGATTACCAGTTGTTAACTGATTCACATGATAGCTTGCATGAGTAGCTTAGCCTTCATATGCTAGGTTATATGTTAGTTATTTATTTCATAACATGAAAAGCATATCGTATATGTTAAGGCTTTGTATTTTCCATACACATCTCTTTTATGTTATTCATGTTTTATTAAACTCGACATTTCGTGGCTGGGAGAACTCGGAGTTACTCCCCACTGACTGTGGCTTCCGTGTTTACATTTAATGCGGTCGACAGGTTTGTGATGCATGCTTGGGTACATTGACGAGCTAGCGAGTGAAGTATTACCTTGGACCTATATTCGGTTCTTAGGATTGTATTATTTAATACACTCTTTTATTTCCGTATTTATTAGGGAGATATGTCTCCCGTTTTAGATACTTCTTATGTATAATATTATTTCCTTTTTGTTATGAACCTTTTTCTTTAAGACACCTTTGTTATGATGAATATATTTAATGGTAGGTTCCGGTTTTAAAATTTACCGATTTTCACTAAAGTGAACCTATTAAAAACGTATTCTCATCTTTTATTTATTTAAATTACTTGTTTATCTTTCCGCAAATTCGAGGGTGTCACATGGCTTCTATATATTGTTGACCAAGCCTTGGATGTGTGCATGCCTAGCCACATGTCGAATCGGGTACACGCTTTGTCCTGAGAGTTTGGCCAGATTTAGACGAGGACCATATTGTTATCGTAGTCCTATCGGGAGGATTGAGTTTTGAGTCGTATGGTCTTGTATACTGCAGATGCTAGTGCGTGTCATTTACCGTGAGAGTGTGTATGCTTACGTTTGACCACATGTTGGATTGAATACTTGATTAATTGGATGCCTATGTTTGGTTTGTATGTCGAGTCCCTAACCTTCTCAAGAACATGGTCACTAATGGTGAGATGCAAGGCGAGGGTGATCCATGTGGCTACCAAGGGAGTCTTTCCCGAGTCGATGTCGCATGTTAATGATATGAATGATGGTTTATATGTCTATGCAATGTTATTATGAAATGTTCTACTTATACTTAACCTGATATGTACGCATGCATGATGATATAGGTTTCTCTACTTTCTTATGTGCGTTTTGATGTGATATGGCTGGGAGAACCCTGAGTTACTCCCCACTGACTGTGACATTCATGTTTCATGAATGAACAGGTTGCAGGATGGAGTTGCATGGCCGGGGTTTTGACGAGTGAGTTAGCGAGCGTTGTATTTACAACGATTCACCCTTAGCGTTGTAGTTTATATTAGTTTATTATTTTAATTGTGTATTTATCAAGGGATCGGTGTCCCTTATATTTATTTAAGTTACAATTTAAATAAACGATTTATTAAACTAAGTTTTGGTTTTATAATATAGTGACATTCGCGGTTTTGGTTTTAAAGTTTTAAAAATCTCGTATTTCCGCTGCAAACTATGTGTTTACTTTATTGCGAAATCGCAAGGTGTTACGATCTCGCATTTTACCCCCTCGTTTGACTATCGTTAGGGAGTCGGGGGATAGGAACAGATTTGATAAATACTGATAACTCTCGTTAAACTTATTCATTTTTTTCTTTTATGATATATATATATTCTAAATATAAATAAAGAAAGAATAATAAAAAGTGTAGTAAAAATAAACCGAAAGCTCCAGAATTAAACCAATGGAATTCTGTCCGAAGAAGAAAAAAAGGAAGAAGAACAATATCTCGCCATGACGTACTTGGTACGATGATCACTGGGGATCAGTAAAGGCTGTCGTTTAAGCAGCCCAAGCGAGACCAATTGTTTTCGAATAGGTCCATTCACACTCAACGGTGGAGGATTTCACTTGGAAAAGAACATTACAAGACTCACATGAGTCTTGAGTCTTGAGTCTTGAGTCTTGAGTCTTGAGTCTTGAGTCTTGAGTCTTGAGTCTTGAGTCTTGAGTCTTAAGTCTTGAGTTTTGAGACAAGATTCACTCAAGACTTCCAATCATCTACTAAAGTCTTGGCAAAGTCTGAAGTTGAGGGACTTGAGTCTTGAGAACCCAATACTCAACTTAAGACTGTACATGAGTCTTGACCCCACCTTTTTATGTATTACGACCAATTAATGACTCACATGTATACAATTATTATGTTTTCTTTTTTATTTTAGGGACCCCACAACAAAAGTGAAGGGAAAAGTAGGCTTAAGTGAGTCTGAGCGATAATGTATTATTAGAGGTGAGTCAGAAGAGAGCCTGAACATTAAAACAATAATAAAAGTTAGTGGAAAGCTGATGTGGCAGAGTTTTAAAACTTATGTGAGTCTGACCAAGAATCATACCGTAAGTAGTTTAGAGTGTAAAGGGAAAGAGAATGAGGAGGACGAGGGAGAGGATCATGAAAGGGGAGGAGAATGAGTAAAAAAAGTAAGCGGAGAAGAGTGGGTAGTAAGAGGAAAAACGGGAGGATCAGAAGGAATATAAAGGCAAGTGACTATAATGAAAATAAAAGCATTATAAAAAAAATTAGACGTTCATTTTGTCTTCGCGTATTGTTATCAGGTTATTTGGGACTATTTACCAAAAAAAAAAGAGTTTATGCTTAACATCGTTGTCTTTTAACCTTCTATTTTCCGCCAATTGTTATCTAACTAGTTGGCATTAGACACCGTGTTTTCAAAAAATTTTGTCTAATTGGGGCACTGCCTTGGAAAGGAAGACGTTGGATGAAGATGCCATGGAGGATGATTTAAAAATTAGGGGTAATAGGCATAAAAAAAGACACGACAAATATGGGTATGTTGGTGTGAAGGAGAAAGAATTCATTACCAAGCATAATTTAGGGACTTGACGATTAATTGTTGAAAGCTTTCGATTGCCGGGAACAGGGATTTACGGACTTTCACAAGCAATCCAACAACTGTCGTACGAAGTGCCGAAATCCAATCTACTAAGTTAACGTTCGAAATAATATTTTTACACCACCCGCAAAAATATTAGAGCGTTGTTTACATGTAATTTCAATACTGTAAAATACGACATCGTTTAACTATAAATTAACAAGAAACATTTTTTCGAGAATTGGAAGAACCAAACAATTTTCACCAATTGAGGCACGCGATCCAACAACTAGTACACATAAAACTTCGAAATAACAAAAATGTTGTGTCTAATAGCTTGAGGGCATGTCGACACTTATGCATGGTCGATCAACACAAGTGCATAGCTTAATTCCATCAATGGCCATGCTGAGTCCAAGGATGTCTGCTGATGAACACTTGTAAGCAGTTGATCGACATAAGAACATCATGTGACTTCTTCGCGTCTAAGCTTGTACAAGGCCCTCTAGACTATGGTTTCGCCCCCTCCAAAGATTCGGGACACAGGGTATGAGCTTTTGTCCCCTTTAACTAATAGTTTTGGCTTCTAAATGCACAAATGGACTCCAAATCTGTAATAGACATGAAATGCAACCAAAGTAGCAAATACAAGAGAAAATAGACTGTAATAGCCAAATAAACGCATGAAATTGCGTGCCAAACATGTAATTAAACGCATATAAAAGGCACGCATCAATGATGCACCATATAAAGAGAATGGTCGGAAATCGTAATATTACTTGATTAAATAAATATCAAATAATTTTATACATTTTAAATACTAAATAATAAAATTAAGTATGTTAGAAAGATTTTAAATTACCGTGACACTCGCAAAATTACCTGTTTTAGTTTTATCGATTAATTAACTGATCAAGATTCAAGAGTCACCGACCATGTTTTGGAGGTGTTAACCAAGAATTCTCAGAATCTATAATTGGTATATTCTCAACCACAATACGAATCAAATTCTATTTTTGCTGAATATATTAAATAAATTATTTTTCTTTTTTTGGTGAAAATATTAATTGAAATATTGAAAACACCCAAAGTGGATATAACAGATTAATAGGTGGATATGATGTTAAAAGGGATATTCTATGGTGTACCCCTGAGTTTTTCGGTTTTCTATGTTGTACCCCTCTCTTTTTTATAATCTACATTGTACCCCTAAACTTCTTACTTATTTCTCCTTGATGACCTGCTTTAACTCTGCATTAGCTTTATCGCTTATCAAACAACCGTATTTCGATTTTTCTTCGGATTCATTAATGTCTTATTATCATCTTGTGTAAGATGCACCACAAATCACATGTAATAAGAACAAACTACTATTAAAAACTTCATTATGAAACATTAAATGACACTAGAGATTGCATGAATTGTTAGTTAGATTCGTATACTATTCGGTGTGTTAATGGGTAATTAAGTGAACTAATATGTAATTGAGTAGATTGTCGAGTAATTGGAATGATAAATAGACGGATCAATTGATCAACTAAGAAAGAAACTTATCAAAGATAATAAGTAAGGTCATTGTATAGATGTATGTATAGAGTTCAGGGTACACCATAGAATTTCAAAACACTGGGAGTACACCATAGAAAACCAAAAAACTCAGGGATACACCGTAGAATTTCCCATGTTAAAATAATGGAGCATGATACATTCCCATCTAAAATGGAGTACAATAAATTGATCACCACAAGAAGAAGAAGAAGAATTATTTCATAAATCACCAAAAAAAAGGCGCGAAAAACGTGTAATGTGAGTGAGTGACCACATTTCCACTTGGAAGAGTCAACTTCACCCTCTGTAACTTCCCCACTATCTTCTTCCTTATCTCTTTAATCAATTACCAACTGTTTATTCATTAATTGCACTTATCAAATCAATTTAGGGTTTTCAGTAATCAACAATGGCGGAATTGGGGAAAAAGCTGCTGAATTCTGGATGGTTAGCTGCGCGATCAAGTGAGGTCAATTTCAGTGGAGTTGAGCTCACTACTACTCACCCTCCTAACGGTCCTTCTTCTCCATGGATGGACGCCGTTGTTCCTGGAACGTAATTATTTCTTTCCTTTCATTAATTCTCATCTCTTTTATCTACTTTTTATATTATCTCATAATTGATTTGGAATGTACATGGTGTTTGTTTTGAATTGATTTCGATATGGAGTCGTTGTTTTCAGTGACGGAGATTGGATTTGAAGTTGGTTACCTTTAAGTCTCTCTTAAAACCGTCTATAAGTGTTAACCTGATCCAAAGACATATCTTCTTTAGCCTCAATTAATGTTTATTAGTAACAGGGTATATACCGATATATGGGTTGCTTTAGATTCATTTTATGCTTACAGCTGTTAGGGATTGTTTGGTTACCCACTAAATTACACAGGAATTTGAGTTCATGTGAATTGTAAAATGGGTAGGTTGTTTGGTTACCCCAAATTCACATGAATTGGAACTTTCCATGAATTCCAATTTCCCCATAATGAAGGAAGTTGCTTACCTAGATCCCAGGTAGGTGGGGATGCCTACATGAATCGCAATGCCTATATGAATTGCAATATTTTCTTATTCACATGAATTCTAAATTCATCTAATATGACACTTCCTAGGCATTGTAAGTTCCCGTATGTAACCAAACGACTCCTAAGTTATGTATAAATTTAAAAATGTAGTGGGGGTGAACTAGTTATAATAATAGGGTAATTAAAATAGATAGAAAAGTATACCTAAAAGTTTATATTTTCATCTACTCCCTCTATTCCATAATATAAGTCGTTATAGGAAAAAACAAATTTTTCTTTTTATAAGTGGTTTTACATTTTTCCATGTATTACATGGTATTTTCATTTCCTGAAGGACAAACAAATGAGAAAAAAGAGTTAATTTAAGCATTTTATTGGTTGGAAAAGTTTGGTTTTTTATTTTCAAAGAACATTTATAACACCTAACTACTAATAATACAACATTTCCAATAACTTCTTATTTCTTGTGAAATAATCTAAAATGACTTATATTATGGAACTGAGGGAGTATCACTTAAGGGAGCGGCACTGCCTGCTTGCCCCTGGAACTACCGGTGGCCTTTTGGGTTGACATACATGAATTAATTTTCCATGTTTTTATAACACACATGAATATGAATTGTCCAAAAGACGTTTGGTAGGCATCCGAGAGTTGAATTCAACTATCTGTGGGGGGCTAGGTAATTAAACTCCTCAATGGTGGAGGTGTTGAGAATGTCTAGGAAAATACGATTCATGTGATTTTGGGTAAACAAACAACTCCCATTTTCTCAATTCATGGGATTTTCCAATTCTCCTGTTCTTTAATGGCGACCAATCGGGTTAGTATAAGAGATTCTCATCTTCTAAAGTTCTGTTCACACTAATTATAAAACTGTAAGGTGGATTACTAAAAAGCTCATCGTGGTTAATTGGATTTAACTGGGATTTGTGGCACTGTGATAATGTTGTCGTAACAGCAATAAGCAAAGATAATTTACGTTTTGTTATACTACTTCAGAGCACAAGCACAGATACTGCTGCGGTACTTACAGATGTGGTTTTTTTTTACTTATCCAGGGTAATTTGCCTGTCTATTTGCAGGGTATTGGCCACCCTCCTAAAAAATAGGCTTGTCCCTGATCCATTTTATGGTTTGGAAAATGAAGCAATTATTGACATAGGTGATTCTGGGAGGGAGCATTATACCTTTTGGTTTTTCACAAGATTTCAGTGTAAGCTGGTCCGTAACATTTAACCTAATGGTCACTATTTACATACAAAGCTACTTAGGTACTTGATATTAATTTATGGTGTACGCGTGTTATATCTTCCATGCTTAATTGAGATGCCTTCCCAATAATGGGAAAATAATGAATCAAAGAAATTAAAAGATGGTAAATGGATTTTTTTCAAAAATTTTATGTTAAGGGAAGCTAATATTGGTTTTTCCTTGCTGCTTGACTTCATGTTCTTACAGGTCGTAAATCAGCACGTGGATCTGAACTTTCGGGCCATAAATTATTCTGCAGAAGTCTACTTAAATGGACACAAAAGAACTCTATCGAAGGGAATGTTTCGCAGACATTCTCTTGATGTGACCGATATATTGTCTCCTGACGGTCTAAATCTTCTAGCTGTTGTTGTTTACCCTCCTGATCACCCAGGAAAAATTCCACCAAACGGTGGTCAAGGCGGTGATCATGAGGTCTGCACATTTTTAAAGTGTAGCAATTGTTGAGTGAATTAGGGAATCTACACCATGCTTACGAAGAAAGTAACTTCTATTTAGAACTTTAGATGCTGGCATCAGAAGTCTGATGCTTCCCCGAAAATCTCAATATACTTCTAAACTGAAAAACTGGAAATTCAAATCCGTATCATGTTTCAATAATCTGTTAGACCATGTTTATCAAGGGTGGGGGATTAGGTCTAGAAAGAGGGTGAAAGGAAAAAAAATATTAAAAAAATTGAACCTAGGTTCACCTTCCATGCTTTTGGGTCCTCTTCCCACCTCCTTCACCCTTTTCTCCACCTTCTTATGTGTCACATGCTTATTGGTTTTTGTTGTTAATTAAAATAGTTTTAAAATTTGGGTGGGGTAGGATAGAGGTGGAGTTAAATAGGTGAAAGGTGGGTCTTGATAAAGGTAGTAAAGTTAAGGTGAGTTTAGTAAAATGGGTTGTGGATAAAATATGACTTTTATATATTAGACCATGGTCAAGTAAACCTATTGATAAACATGGTCTTAGTGTCATCTCATGGGACAGTTATAGAGCTTAACCTTCAATCCACTTCTAGCTCTTGTCCTGTTTTCCTCTTGTATAAATACACCAGTAAATCTTCATGTGAAGTTTACCCTTTTAAGTAATTCTCACTGATTTAAGTTATATCTTTGTAGTATGTCAATAAGTAGTCTAATTGACTGAGTGTTCAAATTGTTAAAAAGAGGAAAAGGTTAGCCTGCGCAGTGAGCAGCGCACGACTGCAGAATATCCAGATTTATTGCACATGTCAAGTGTGAACAACTCTGTGTCATGAACTATAGTACTGTACTGTTAGCTTCAAAGCCTTTACACAATGGTCACATCTCGCGACCTTGATTTAGCTCCATGATATATACTTATGGAGCTATGGTCTGCGAAGTATTACACTAGTATAGTAACTCAAAATTTGAATATACTGAAAGAAGTCACATTTATTCAACTTTGTATTGTCAATCTTGTGTATGGCAGATTGGAAAAGATGTTGCTGCACAGTATGTGGAGGGCTGGGACTGGATGACTCCTATTAGGTGATTCTTGTAAACTTGAATTAGTTATATGAACACTGGAAGTCCTTTGAATCCTAATACTTATACTGTATCCTCTGTCTGTCATTTCTTCTCATTTTGGTTGGTATTGAGATCAGCGCACACTAGTCAGGTTTTACTCCTAAAAAGTCCTGATCAGTGAGCACTACCTAATGACTGAGATTTGAGCCATTTTTTCTTTTTGTCTATTTATTGAAGTATATAAAAGGATCATTTATAGATTTCTTTCGATCCAAATTTCCACTGCTTTACACTATAATTTCACAGTGAATTGACAACATTGCAAGGAATGGATTAGGTTAACTGAGTGAACCCAATAGGATTGTAAAGCAGAAATCGGTTGTGGGTGATAATCTTTATTCAACTTGAACAATTGTTTGAAATACAGCGGGATAAAAGTTATTTCAGAGTGCAAAAATATAATCGTCAAGCATACTGTGCAACACTAAACATTGCACGTGGGTGGGACGTTAGTAGACTATACCACCAGTTGTATTACAACTGATGGTATAATTTTTGAGGTTTATATAAAAATTGTTGAGCTTAAATGTAAAGTTTATGAGCTTTATTGTAAAGTTTCAGCTCCTTTACATATATATTGAACTCAAAAAATTATAATGACTCTCAAAATAATACATATAAGTTAAATTAGATTTTAGTTTTGACATCAAAAATTAAAATATAAACAAAGAAATTGAAACGCTCTACAAAAATACACATAAGCTAGTTAAATTTGTTATGGTTGTACAATACTGTTGTACAACTGGTGGTATAATCCTATTTGCCGTGGGTTAAAATCAAATTTGTGGATTAGAAGGAGAAGAATGCACTAATTTATAATATTATAGTATGAAATTTAAATTGTCACACAAGACTGTAGTTACTCTTGGCTCTGCTGAATTATTTTTATCGTTGAATGACCAACAGGGACAGAAACACTGGAATCTGGGATGAGGTGTCTCTTTCTGTTTATGGGGTTAGTACTATGCTGAACATGAACGATTTTTGTAAAGCGCAAGTGTGTGTTTCCCCACTCCACCCACGCCCCTCTCTTTGGTTCATAGCATTTGTCGGTCTATAAGTCTAATGGCTTCAGCTAACAGAGACTAGCACTGCCATGCCCAAAGTTCTTAAATTAGTCTGTGCTTGTTTTTCCTCTCCGCATTTCTCGTTGTCCTTTTAATTTCTTTGTTTTTTGACATGCTTCCGTACCCATCTTAGCTCTTTTTCATCTTCCTTCCTCTAGACTTATATCTATCTACCAATTTTCAATAAAAAATTATATACTGGATTCTTTTAAATGGCCTAGCCTCCAAGACTCAAGAGGCTTGATTATTGGGGTTTCCTTCCCTTCAACTAACTGTTCTCCCTTTATTTATGATTTTTTTTTTACTTTTAACTCTTTAAGTGACTTCTTTTAACTCTTTCACTAACTGTCAATGCTTTTTATAAGAAATTATGGTAAGGTCTACTTTAACCTATAGAAAAAGTGAGGTAAGTGATATCTTCTTTGATGGCTGCGTAGATAATAACAAATCTGAGAAGTTGGGACTCTAGGATATTGCAGTTATTGGAACCAAAGGCCTCTTAGCAAACAATGTTTCCTTTAACATAATTTGTGTGCCTCCTGGAAACATTTCTGACTGTATTTCATGATTCAAATCTATAATCTCGAAGTTTAGTCAGATGTCTAATAAGTGATGACTGTGATGCAGCCAGTGAAAATAACAGATCCCCACTTGGTGTCGTCATTCTTTGATGATTTTAGGAGAGTATACCTACATACTACAACTGAATTGGAAAACAGAAGTGGGTGGGTTGCTGAGTGTTCTTTGCATATCGAAGTGTCCATTGAACTCGAGGGTGATTTCTGTCATGTACAGCCACTTCCTATTCAGCATCTATCTATCCCCCCAGGAGCATCTGTCCAGTATTCCTTTCCGGAGGTTCGTATTTGTGCTCTTTTCTTCTAATTTGTTTTTTTGACCATGGAGCTGCAGGCTGCAGTGTAGCTGAGTTATCTAATTGACGGATCCTATATCGTGCATAGTTTAACCCTTTCTCTCCATAAGGGGGCATGTGGGAGACATATCTCTATTTTTTTTTTCCTTCTGGAACATATTTTTAAACTTAGGTTAAACTGCATTTTATCTCTTTATGCGAATCTGCATCTGCTGTATTCATGCTGTTGCTGTTTACTTTGTTATTCGACTCTCGTACTGTATATTAGGTCCAGGACTTTCAGCCTGAACATGTCCAAACAAATTTTTGTGGTTAGCTTGATATAGGAGTTTGATTTGAGGTTTCTAGCAGTTTTACGTAGCATTACATTAAAACTATTATTAATTTTGCCCTGTAGCTTTATTTGTACAAGCCCAAACTTTGGTGGCCAAATGGAATGGGCGAGCAACCTCTGTATAATGTCAGCATTACGGTCAATGTTGATGGATTCGGAGAGTCTGATATGTGGAATCATTCTTTTGGGTTTAGAAAAATTGAGAGCTATATCGATCATGCTACTGGTGGGAGGTAGGCTTGCAACTAAACTGTATAATATAATCATTTTGTTGATGATGTAGTTAAGTAACCACACATCATCCATTCACAGGCTGTTCAAGGTTAACGGACAACCCGTTTTCATCCGTGGAGGTAATTGGATTTTGTCAGATGGTCTACTACGCCTTTCAAAGAAGCGATACCAAACAGACGTTAAATTTCATGCTGATATGAATTTCAATATGCTGCGCTGTTGGGGTGGAGGATTGGCTGAAAGACCAGACTTCTATCATTATTGTGATGTTTATGGCTTGTTGGTAAGTATTGTTAATTTGGTTAGAATACTTGTTTTGATCAGGCTCCGTCATGAATGGAAATTGGAAAATACCTGCATCATGTAAGATGTGCTGGGAAAAGTTAGCGTGTCATTTTATGTGTACTCCAAAGGGGTTTTGATCCTCACAGATGTCCAACCAAGTCAATAATTTACCACCCCTTAGTGGCTTTGCCAACTAAGCTAGTTGCCATATTAAAGAAAGTTAATGGGCTGTTTTTTCTCTCTAAAATTTTGTGCAGGTTTGGCAGGAGTTCTGGATTACTGGAGATGTTGATGGTCGAGGAGATCCTGTATCAAACCCAAATGGCCCATTGGACCATGATCTTTTCTTATTCTGTGCCAGAGACACTGTCAAGCTTCTCAGAAATCATGCTAGTCTTGCTATTTGGGTTGGGGGAAATGAACAAGTTCCGCCTGATGATATTAATACTGCTCTTAAAAGTTATTTGAGATTGCACCCATATTTCGCTTGTGGCAATGGTAATGAAGATAAAAAATTGTCAACTACAATTGACCCTTGTTTATATCTAGATGGTACTCGAGTTTATGTTCAAGGGTCAATGTGGGACGGGTTCGCTGATGGGAATGGAAACTGGACAGATGGTCCTTATGAAATCCAAAATCCCGAGGACTTCTTCAAGAACGACTACTACAAATATGGATTTAATCCGGAGGTTGGCTCCGTTGGAATGCCAGTTGCGGCTACCATTAAAGCTACTATGCCTGCCGAAGGGTGGGTGATACCATTATTTAAAAAACTTGAGAATGGTTACATAGAAGAGATACCAAATCCCATATGGCAGTACCACAAATACATCCCTTACTCAAAACCGGGTTCGGTTCATGATCAAATTTTGAAGTATGGAAAGCCAAAAGATTTGGATGATTTTTGCCTAAAGGTGAGCCCAAGTATAGTATGGTTAAGTTACTTCTTTTACAAGTATCTTGGCATTATTTGGTGACACATGTCTTTAATTTCAGGCTCAACTTGTCAACTATGTACAATATAAAGCTTTACTGGAGGGATGGACTTCCCATATGTGGAGAAAATTTACCGGTGTTCTAATATGGAAAACACAAAATCCATGGACCGGTTTAAGGGGTCAATTTTATGATCACCTTCTCGACCAAACAGGCGGTTTTTATGGGTGTCGTTCTGCTGCAGAACCCATCCATGTGCAGCTGAATCTTGCAACCCATTTTATAGAGGTATGTCTACGTCTCCATGGGAGTGGTATGGCAAAAGTGGCAGAACCGATCCAACCTGAGACCTGAATGAAAACCGAACAGAATAACCCTAATATCTCCCAAACTCTAAAAATTTCCAATTCCGACAAACTTTCTGAGCTGATATTGACGCACCCAAAACCACTCAATCCGATCGGAAATGATACCCAACAACCCAAAATGATTAATCTTCAGTGAGTAAATTATTAAACAGTACCAATGAGTAAATGATTTAATTTTCAATGACCCTTTTTTTTTATAAATGGTACCTATATAAAAATTAATTTGTAAACCGTACCAAAATAAATTAACCTCGATCTATTATCAATACCAACTTACACTTCCTGGATAAAAATGACATGGTTAGACCAGAATGCCCTTGTTATTAATTAATTCATTATTTTCTAATATTATGTGAATCTCCAACCATCATGAGACCCATAAACCACATAACCACCACACTCCATGACCATCACGAGCCACCAACTCCAGATTTATAACACCACCACAACCACCCTTACTATCACCACCAACTTTAACCCCTCGACCTCACGAGCCACCACCACTGTTATCCATCTCTCACATCATATACATCCGCCATTTGCACCCACCACCTTACAAGATGGGCAGAGTGAGGGCAGCGTAGGGTGGGGGTGACACAAGAAGAGGGTATTACAAGGGGAGGGGCGTGCATCGTTGTTTGTCTGGTGGAGGGTGGTAGGTTCGCCGGAGGAGGGAGAGAGTTGGTTTCGCGCAGTGAGATGAGGGGGACGAGGAAGAAGGGTCGCCGGTGAGGAGAGGCGCTACAGTTGGGGATATCACCGGTCGTACCGGTGGTTGAAGGTGAGGTTGGTGTTCTGCAGGAGTGTTGAAGGTAGTTCTCAATGTGTGGTGTGGTGGTGCTTGGTGGCTTAGGGTGGATTGGGGTTTGATAAGGGGTGGTGCATTAAGTGGTTTGGTTAGGTTAGTGTTTAGAAAATAGGGGAGGGGTAGAATAGGTATAGAAAATCAAACATTGGGCGGGAATATTCAAAACCACCTAAAAAGTGCGACTTTCCAGTGACTTGGTATAGTGGATCAGAGTTAAAATTTTGGTACTGTTTACAAATTAATTTTTATGTTGGTACCATACTACCACATATAAAAAAGGGTCCTTATATTGGTACTGTTTATCAATTTACTCATTTTCAATTGCACTTAAGTTTTTCTATATGACGAAAACCGTAATAAACACGGCTGAAAATCCCACGAATGAGACCCGACTGTGTAACCATTGAGTTGAAATGATTCTCACATTGCTCATGATGACCCGATTATTGCTTTCCAAAAATAGACTGGAACCAGAACTGACCCTATCCGACTCTAGCGCCTAACTTTCCCAACCCAAATGACTTGTTTGTCAGGTCTACAAAGCAAACTGCCCGTTTATTTTGCAAATTTTTCCATGTTTGCCTGAAACGGGGACCGTGGCAAACATCTTAAACCATGTTTACCTGTTTGTGTGTTGATAGTCAACCTTCTGTGTCTCCAGGTTGTTAATACTACAGCAAAACAGTTAACTGATGTAGCGGTGGAAGTCTCGGTATGGGATTTGGAAGGAATGTGCCAATTCTATAGTGTTCATGAAAAGCTTTCTGTGTCTCCAAAAAAGACAGTACCCATAACGGAGCTGAAGTATCCAAAATCTGAGAATGCAAAGCCAGTATACTTTCTTCTCCTGAAACTATATCGCATGTCAGATACTGCTGTTCTATCAAGGAACTTCTACTGGTTGCATCTACCTGGTGGTGATTACAAGCTGCTTGGACCATATAAGTCTAAGAAAATACCTCTTAAGATAACATCAACTATATCCATCAAAGGATCCACTTATGAAGTCCATATGCACGTAGAAAACATCTCCAAGAAGCCAAACCCTAAACAACAACAGCTTCACAAGAATATCTTTTTTCAAGGAGTTCGTCATGTTGATTATGATAAAACAGATAATAAACAAGGTGGGATTTTTCAAAAGCTTTTCAAGTCGCTTTCATGGGAAAACAATGGTCCTAGAGTCGTGGAAACCGGTGGAAATGATGCAGGGGTTGCGTTTTTCCTGCATTTATCGGTTCATGCATCAAAAGAGGATCGAAAAGAAGGGGAAGACACCAGGATCCTTCCTGTGCATTATTCTGACAACTATTTTTCGTTGGTACCAGGTGAAATGATGACAGTTAAGATGGACTTTGAGGTTCCTCCTGGTGTCACTCCAAGTATAAAAGTTGATGGTTGGAATTTTAATGGCGGAATAACTGTTTTGTGAGAAGTAAGGGAAGTGTTTCGTTCTGCATTGTAGAATCTTGTTTCTGTCTGTTTCTTGCTAAGCCTGCTGTACCGCCATGTTGTGCATTGTAGATTCTTGTTTCTGTCTGTTCCTTGCTAAGCCTGTTGTACTCTGAATGGCCGTAAGTGTAGCTAATTATCGCAATTTTATAAAAAGACGAGGGTAAATAATATATGTCTCAATTGTACCGTCCCCTGATATAATGGTCAAAATTGGACAAGTTTGATCATTAATTTCCATCAAAATAATGTTGCTTCCTATGTTCTATGTTGTTTGATGTACCAATTATCATGGCAGCATGAATGAGAGTGAGGAATCCCTTCTCTTTTTCTGGTTACTATGTTTGTTCATTATCGTTTGTATGGGTAGAACCGTAGAACGAGTAAATTGACCTCCTAGATTAAGCCTCCTTTTATTATTAATGGGTTATATATCACTCGTTAATTGTTATCTATTCTTATTTTTGTGTCTATCAATTAATTATTATCTATTTATAGTTTGCCTAAGTTTTAGCACAAATTCTCATTTGTGACGGACACTATCCGTCGCAAGCTTAAGACGGATACCATATTCTCTCACAAAATACCCATCAAGGGTGAGTGGAGAAGCACATGGGGGGTGCCCACCTTGTCCCCTCTACTCATTTCCTCTCACAAAATACCCGTCGCAAGATCCGATCCGTCGCAAGCAAGACCTACTGAAGTTTTAGACATGTGAACAAGTGACAAGTTGAAATAGACAAGTGGATATGTGATAGAAGAGCTTAATTTATGATTAATTTTCATTACATTCTCCTATTTTTTTAATCTTTGTGCAAAAAGTAATAAATAATAAATGAATGAGACGAGTGAAGTAGTTTAGTACTTGTTTGACAAAATGTGTCACAATGAACATTCTAAGTGAGTATATTGTTATTTTGTTGTATCGACCTATATTCTATTTGAAATGAGTCTCTTTAAGAGTAAAGATCCAAAATTACCATATGATCCTATACCGTTTTCTTCTCTTTGTCCCAACTCCCAATTCAATATTTTACTTTCTACCAATTCTCCCATAAGACCGATAAGACCGTCGTACAGTATAGGACTGATCTAATAGATAGCTAGACCTCGCAAACGGGTCAACCAGGTCAGGTTTGGGTCGGGTTAGTTTCGGGTCAGGTCAATTTCAAGTCTGCTGGTTTCGGGTCGGGTCGTGTCCCTTTGGGTTCGGGTTATTTTTGGGTCACCTATTTTCAAGTTATTCATGGATAATAATCTGTTTGCAACAACAAACATTCGGGTTGGATTATAGTGGGCCGGGTTAAGTTCGGGTGTCGATTTGGGTCGGGTTATTTGGGTCGGGAAATTTCAAATCGGGCCAGTTTTGTCGGGTCTAAGAATAGCCCACACATAACATTCACATTAGGTTGTTAAAATAAAACCTCTTTGTAACTATTACATTTGAATTTTGTGTTCTTTGAGTGATCTTATTTATAATATAGTAAGTCTCCCTTATGACGGATATATACGTCGTAAACTTTTAATGGGTGAAGTTTTACCACTTGGACAGAGAAGACAAAACATAAGGAATCCAAATGGATTTTATTTTCCTACCAAAGTGGGTAATACTTGACCCGTCAAAAGTTTGCGACGAATATGCCCATCACAAATGAATATTTGTGTTTATAAAATGGTCCTATAAAACAATTTGTGCTTACATTTGAATTGATTTACATTAACGTAATTGCTAAATCCCGCACACTATTTTACTCAATCCCGCGCATTTTCTCCCTTTATTCATAGTATAGCCCTCCCATTTCTCACCCCACATAATCAAACAAGAGAGAGAATGAAACTGATTAGAGATTTTCTATCGTGTACCCCTGTGTTTTCTCGGATTCTAACATATACCCTCGATTTTTAAAAAACATCTGATATACTCCTAAACTCCCATATTAGTATCTAAGATACCCGAAGTATCCACATTTGAGTTTTTTAATGGTTACATATTGTCACAAAGAATTGTATATTGATGAATAAATAAGGATTTTATTGATGGTTACACGTATTTTTAACGAATAACAAACTAAAACCGCCAAAATATAATAGTTAGAATTGTAAAATTTTAGCATTTAGGGTATTTGTAGAGCAATTTATTAAGTTAAGGGGTATCCTATGTGATTTTGAAAACCCGAGGATATATCGTAATCTGGAAAAACACAGGGGTACATCATAGAAAAACCCAACTGATTATAAAGAATGAAAAACCCAGAAACCCAAAACCCAGAAACCCTAAGTCTCCTACCCCACCACCCTCCATGCGACTTCTATCCCACCGCCGGCACCCTACCCCACCACCCTCCCTGCGACGCCGATACATCCTCTGCCACCAGTCACAACAGACGCATTATCCAGAAACCGACACATCCTCCGCCCCTGCGACTTCAACCGACGCCGCTGCATTCGACGCCACCCCATACGACGCGACCACGACCACTCACTCCTCCGCCGACCCACGGCCGCACACTCCTCTGCCGTATTTTGCAGCAGTGCAGCAACCCACACCGGAGTAACGTTTTTCGGCCACCCTACTGCAACTTTTTCTGGCCACCTTACTGCAATATGACCCCACAAACACCCATCCAACAACCCGACTTTAATCGTAATTCAAACCCTAATTTTAAAAATAAATCTTTTTTAATTGAAAAAGCATTAATTAAATCAATTTAAAGACGGTATAAAAAAGTTGAGAAGACGGAAAAATTACCTGTGATATGCACGAACTACGATTCATCATTGACGAATTTTAATCGAATTAGGTTTTGATAAATTTTAATTAGTTTTTAAGACAAAGGGCAATTATGGAATAAAGGAAGGAAAAAGCGCGGGATTTAGTTAATGAGTGCGCCGGATTTAGCAAGTCCCTTAAATAAAGAGAGCAAAAATGTAAACTAATGTACCCCACTTGCTCTTTATGATGAGATAATTTGATCTGTCTTAAAGTTATGACGGTCGCTACGTGACAAGAAAGACTTATTGTTAATAAAATGTTATAGAAATGGTAACCGTTGGATCGATTACAATCGCGCCACTCAAATACAAATAAACGGCGACGTATGGTCCACAATCTTACGTATTTTCTTTCCAGCAAATATTAAAAGGTTGACCTTTGAAGTAGAACATGACCGTTCACATTCTTTATTTTATTATTATCGGTGATTCCATGTACATTCGACCGTTGGAACATAAAGAAAAAATGTCCGTTACTTTTGTTCCCCAAACCAAACCCCTTACTGAGTTCACTTCCTTCACTCCCACTTTCAAACTTTAACTACACTTTGCTTTTAGAGAGAGATTTACTATTTAGTATTGAAAATTAATTAAAATGGTGGCAAGAACCCCACCAACACATAGGAAATCAATGGTGGCTCCTCCTCTCAGCCCTACTGTTCTTAGAGAAACCCTTCTTAAGGTACCTTTTGTTTTAGTGCTTTCTTTATTTCCTTATAGCCAATCACAAATTCCCGATTTCATGATAATATTATCACGAGACTGACTCATACATTTTATTGGTTTGATGTCATGTTACACTTACATACTAACCATTTTCATTTTCATTCTATTGGTTTGATGTCATGTTACACTATGTTAAAATTATCACGAGACTGACTCATATACATTTTCATTTTTGTTTAAGCTAAAGGGATAAATTACCAATTTTTGACCTCACCAAAACCTGAATTTAGTAGTTTGGTTAAATTATGAAACTGGCGAATTCTTGCAGTTCTTATAATAAAATCATGTATGATGGTTTGGGCAGGTGGATCAATGTATGGCAAGGTTGCAAGAGTTGCAGTACACAGCAACGGGAGGAAACAAAGTAGTAAATGGAGTTAAACTTAGTCCAAGGAGTACTAAAGCTTACTTTAAAACAAGCCTTAGATGCAAACAAGAAACTATCATGAGGTACATATTCTTTCACCCATTTGTATACATATACATTAGTTAGCTAACCCAGTGGCGGATTATTGCTGTGTTGGGAGCGGCCGGGATTCTGCGAATGGCCATCTATATAACTATGTAAATTAATTACGACGCTCCAAAGTGTTAACTTTTTATAGGTTGATAATTCAATTGAAATGTTTTACATACATGGGTCAGCAGTAGCACTCAGCCTATGCTAATCATTGTTGAATATTTGGTTGAGATTTTAGTATTTATACTCATGAAATTCCTTCTGAAAATTGCAGGACTAGAAATAATGGCACAAAAAGGTCTCCATCAGGAAAACTTCCTGCAACTCTAGCAGGTATAAACACAGATTTTAGTATCGTATTTATTTTCTAGGATTAGAAATAATTGTGGAACTAATGCAGATTAATAGTTGATAATGTTGATGGAAACCGACATCAGGTGAATGGCGAACTATGTCATTAAAATCAATGCTAGTAGGAGAAACAGTAGCAGAAATTCTGCAAGCAAGCAAATTCACCAAAGAAATCATGGGAAATTATTCCAACATTGATGATCCCAAAACTCCTCTTTCTAGGAAACAAAGGCCTATCCAAGAAAAAACCCCTATTGAAACTCGAAGAAAGCGTGAAAAACAGCATAAATTTCGTATAGTTGAAGCCCAATCCATCACCCCATCGACCAAACGAGCTCGATCACGGATCAATTTCAAGGTTTCACCCCCGAAAAAGTCGGAATTTGAGAAAGAAAAGGTTGGTTTTAGTGCAAGGTATGTGACAAATAAGGTATCACCAAAGCATAAGCCTTGGGCTAAGAAGACTGTACTTTTTCCAAACCCATTGTTTCATTCATCACCAACTTCAGAAACCCAAAATATTTGCAAGACCAAGTCTCCTGTAATCGGGAAAAAGAGGGAGACTCCTCATAAGTTCTTGGTTAAGTCTCCAGTGAAGATCAAGAGCCCACAAAAGGGTTTTGTCTCGGTTTCCCCCGTTTCAAAGCTTACATCTTTGAGTCGAATTTCGCCCCCAAAACAACAGATGTCTAAAGCATCTAAGTTGAGACGATCCCTTTCGCCATCTAGACTGGCGAATAGATTGGTTTCGCCATTGAAAGGAAGAAGGAATTCAATGGCAAGTAGTTGCGACGGGTTGATGAGTGATTTGAGACATAAGCCTCCTGCTTTGATGATGATGCCTATGAGGTTCTCAGCTTCAAGAATGGGTGTTCAAAGGGGTAAACTAGCTAGTTTGTATTCTTGTCCAAAGCAAAACTAAAAAAAACAAAAAAAAAACTTGTAATGATATTTTCTCGATGTCTAATGTTATGATATACTCCCTCCATCCCGGTCATTTATTTACCTTTGCTACAATTATTAAGAAAATGGTAGGGGACCATTTGTGGTGGTCCTTGGTGGATGACAAGTGGACAATAGTACCATTGGCACATCAAATTACTCATAGAAAACATTCTCACGGTAAACAAATGAATGAGACACCCTAAAATGGAAATAGTAAACAAATGACCGGGACGGGGGAGTACTCCGTAATTCATTCTTTCTAAGTTTCTTGTACAATGTACATTAACTATAATCACTTTCTAAGTCTCCTGTAATCGGGAAAAAGAGGGAGACTCCTCATAAGTTCTTGGTTAAGTCTCCAGTGAAGATCAAGAGCCCACAAAAGGGTTTTGTCTCGGTTTCCCCCGTTTCAAAGCTTACATCTTTGAGTCGAATTTCGCCCCCAAAACAACAGATGTCTAAAGCATCTAAGTTGAGACGATCCCTTTCGCCATCTAGACTGGCGAATAGATTGGTTTCGCCATTGAAAGGAAGAAGGAATTCAATGGCAAGTAGTTGCGACGGGTTGATGAGTGATTTGAGACATAAGCCTCCTGCTTTGATGATGATGCCTATGAGGTTCTCAGCTTCAAGAATGGGTGTTCAAAGGGGTAAACTAGCTAGTTTGTATTCTTGTCCAAAGCAAAACTAAAAAAAACAAAAAAAAAACTTGTAATGATATTTTCTCGATGTCTAATGTTATGATATACTCCCTCCATCCCGGTCATTTATTTACCTTTGCTACAATTATTAAGAAAATGGTAGGGGACCATTTGTGGTGGTCCTTGGTGGATGACAAGTGGACAATAGTACCATTGGCACATCAAATTACTCATAGAAAACATTCTCACGGTAAACAAATGAATGAGACACCCTAAAATGGAAATAGTAAACAAATGACCGGGACGGGGGAGTACTCCGTAATTCATTCTTTCTAAGTTTCTTGTACAATGTACATTAACTATAATCACTTTCTAAGTCTCCTGTAATCGGGAAAAAGAGGGAGACTCCTCATAAGTTCTTGGTTAAGTCTCCAGTGAAGATCAAGAGCCCACAAAAGGGTTTTGTCTCGGTTTCCCCCGTTTCAAAGCTTACATCTTTGAGTCGAATTTCGCCCCCAAAACAACAGATGTCTAAAGCATCTAAGTTGAGACGATCCCTTTCGCCATCTAGACTGGCGAATAGATTGGTTTCGCCATTGAAAGGAAGAAGGAATTCAATGGCAAGTAGTTGCGACGGGTTGATGAGTGATTTGAGACATAAGCCTCCTGCTTTGATGATGATGCCTATGAGGTTCTCAGCTTCAAGAATGGGTGTTCAAAGGGGTAAACTAGCTAGTTTGTATTCTTGTCCAAAGCAAAACTAAAAAAAACAAAAAAAAAACTTGTAATGATATTTTCTCGATGTCTAATGTTATGATATACTCCCTCCATCCCGGTCATTTATTTACCTTTGCTACAATTATTAAGAAAATGGTAGGGGATCATTTGTGGTGGTCCTTGGTGGATGACAAGTGGACAATAGTACCATTGGCACATCAAATTACTCATAGAAAACATTCTCACGGTAAACAAATGAATGAGACACCCTAAAATGGAAATAGTAAACAAATGACCGGGACGGGGGAGTACTCCGTAATTCATTCTTTCTAAGTTTCTTGTACAATGTACATTAACTATAATCACCTTCAATTTAAATTTGAGCAACCTTCCAACAGCCGGTCGATGAAGTACACAAAAAGTCTTACTGTACCAAAGACATTATATTCCATCAATATTACTCGTACAGTCGTATTATATTGTCATTCTTTCAGTTATCATTATATTTTCTATAATAAATATTGTCTCTACAACAATAAATTCATGTAGATCTACGAACAACTAGAGAAAACACAAAATAAACAAAGTAAATTTTTATTAATTTGAATAGTTTCGGGTACAAACTACTAGTTATTCTACTGATTCGATTTCCGCGATTTGGATGAATAGACGGATTAAAGGAAGGTCTTGATATGAAGACTTCGTTCTCCTTCCTTTTATTTGATTTCTCCTCTTCAATTGACTTGCAATGGATGCTTGACGCCAGATCGAAAAGTAGTCTTTCTCTAAATATTTCTCTTGGAAGAGGTTTTTGTAGAGAAGTTTTCTTTTAGAGAGGTTTTGTTTCTTTAGTGTAGTTTTTGTGTTTGTGTGATGATTCTTTTTTTTTTATGATTAGTCTCAAAATGAGCACCAATGATGGTATTTATAAGAAATGAGAGGCTTGACTTTTCCACTTAATGGACTTGGTAGTCTTTTCGGCCCATGTTGACCCATCTTGGCGAGAATGACCCGTCTTAGTGAATTTGACCCATTTCACGGGGTTTTGTCACTTTAGTAAGCGAGCCGGATTAAAAATAACTAAAATGGACTAATTTAATATAATTTTGTCCAAATCAATTATATTAGTTTATTTTCCTTTGACGGGTCAACATTTTGACTTTTGACTTCCGACGTGGCACTTAGACAAATTTTACGTGTCTACAAATTGCCCCCTCGAGATTCTTTCATGTACACGTTTTAAGTGTTTAGGCACGACCGGGTCTCGACTCTTTGAGTTTTATTACTAAACTCCGTCCGGAGTTAATCTTTTGTCTGCTTCTCGACTTTGATCAAATTCCGTATATTCCGTATTGTAAATTTGTGTCAGCGTGTATCCGTCTTACGCGAACCTGGGACTTTATTTACGTTCATATTTTACCTCCACTTTGTAATTGGGCCACTTTCCCAATTTTTTAAACAATTTAAAAAAAATGGAGTAATAATATGTTACGTTTCCTTTTCTCTGTTTTTCTTTGTTTGGTAAATTTTCCTTACGCACGACACCGCCAAATAATTGGAGTGTAATAGCTTTATTTCTTTGCTGCGTTTTTGGTAACTCTTGACGAAAACTCACAATAATATATGCCTTTTTTCAAAGAATTTCCATATTATTGTTCCGATGATGTATCGTCGTTTCCATATTTCCGTCTCTTGCTCATGTATAAAAGGCCAAGAAGGGGTTCAGAATTCTACAGCATCATTGTGCAAGGACTCACGTTTGCTGCAACTTCCGACGACGAAGATTCCGACACGGTGACCCTTCCGAATTCTGAGACGGGCTAGAGAAGCTTTCTCATACTGCATCGAGCCAAAGCTTCAGGTGAGCCAAATTTGAATTTGCTCACCAATTTTTTTTTTGTATATATGCAGTATAGTCAATTGTTTTAACGAACCAACGTCAGTGCTGCTGACTGATTTTCGGCAATCCATCAGTGAATTGCTTCGTCCTCGGAAATATGCCCAGTGCTCACCGTTAACCCGGCTCGGTCCACGATTCTCAAAGTTCAAAATCACCCCTTATTTTGGCGTGTGAACTGCGAAATCGGGGTGGTAGTTGAGTTTGACGATGGGATAACCATCGGGTTACGTTCCGACATTCCGTGCTTGTCATACATTGCTCGGAATCCATCGACAAACTTACCTATATTTGCTGAACTCATAGCCTGCGTCTTCTTTTTTATTCAAGTCAGAGCTTCCCGACAATGGAGTTTTTGTCCGTCATCCCCATCGGCTAGTAACACCGTGGTTCTGAATTTGTCTCCGCTTAACTTTTAAACTTATAACGACATGAACCTCCGTTGAGTTTATTGGAGACCGCCGTAACCGAGAAGCTAGCTGTTGTGCCAAATAAACTTAAATCTGAAAAGACCAGCAAGAAGTATCTCGTGACGTTCGACAATGCCGGCGACGGAGCAGATGCCGAAGTTAAGCACGCAATTTTCCCTCCTATAACGGGTTCTTTCGCCGAGTGTTGGTTATCGATGACATTTCCATCGAACTTAGACTGCTGGTGGCAAGGAACTGAAAACTCGGCACCCATGCTGCGTTCGTCACACCACCAAGACAGCAACGTCATACCAAAATTTTCAAAGCTTGTACAATATCGACTCTCGTTTTGGATATGAATTTCACTATATTCCGCGTTACTGGGAATGGCTAGAAGATATTCTCCGTGAGTGCCGCGGCGATCTGATATCCGTCTATATTTATGAGGCGGTTTATGCTTCATTATTTCTTTATCAGCGTAGCGATTAAATAGTTGAATCCTTCTGCAGTTTTTGGTGCCCAGAAACAAACACATTGTTAACGGCAGTGGGTGAAGTTTCCATTAGTCTTTGGGATATACGCTCCATCGCTGGGTTACCAGTAACTGGGGTGTTTTACGACGAAGTAGTGCCTTCTAAGGAAGAACTCCATGGTCTTGATGAGAGTGGTCATCCATATTTGCACCAAGCTGTAAGCATTTATTTTCGGCCTTTCACCGAATTTCTCTCTCTACAAAGAAGAACGGCAAAGTATCATTCAAGGATTGGTGC
Source organism: Heliosperma pusillum (assembly GCA_022085475.1). NCBI lineage: Eukaryota > Viridiplantae > Streptophyta > Magnoliopsida > Caryophyllales > Caryophyllaceae > Heliosperma > Heliosperma pusillum. The sequence continues at coordinate 24,795 of JAIUZE010070573.1, read as the reverse complement.
CACTTTAGGTTTAAAGGGACGTCCAAGTATTTTCTTTCGTCTAATGCGTCAGAGAGAGCACACTTGCCAACTCCGCGATCAGATTCTTCTTCATACGGGGAGCCTACGCAGTGGGACGAGAACACTCACGACTTCTTTCTTACTTTAGGTGTTCCCAAGACAGAAAGACGACAGACATATCTTGCAGCTTTTATCTTCTGCTGGCTTTGTGCATTCGTTCTCCCAGTTCGTGATCTAGGCAACATCCGTGCAAGCGTCTTTAAGGTTTCTTCTCTGTTAGCGAGCAACAAGATGGTCTCTTTGGCTATACCAGTATTAGCAAGCATTTATCGAGGTTTAAACGACATATCTACTTCGGCAACGCCTGGCAAAGATCACGGTCATTTTGCCGCCCATTATGTTTATGCTTGGCTCGCCAAATATTATCGTTCGCACAAATCCGCAAGCCACTCGCTTGTGCTAGGCACTATGATCGAATTTCAGGGCAAGGATGCTGCCAAAAATTTTCGCTTCACCGAGGCAAAAAGATAAATTTGGTCTGGCAACCAAGTTTCATGGCTCTCTACATTCCGTGGGGATAAGGAAGAGAAGAGCTATAAAGATGATAACCGTAACATGCGTCGGACCACTGATTTCCTCATTGCATCGCGGTCAAGCTTCTTAACTTTGAGGCATAATGACAACTATATCGTTGAGTCGTATAGTCCTCATCGCTTCGCGCGCCAACTGGTTTTTCAGCAAGACGTTCCAGGTGTGCTTATTCATGACATTCGCGGCGGCAGCCTTGAGCGTGTCTTCCAACTGTTCCAGACTTCTATTTGCTTAGGGACGAATTCAAAATTTATCATCCCGCGAGAGTCCCTGGAAAATGGTACTTCGGTCACTCCAGCTTATGCCTTCTGGTTGAAAGGAAATTCTAAGTTGACGATTCCGAATGAGACGAGAAGACCTTCAAAGTCTCCTGACGACCATGCTCCCGAACGAATGGCGGAGGTTGCGCAAGAAGGGCTAGAAACCGTGATTTCCCAGGGAGAGCTAGAACTCGTGATAGTCCAATGCCTACCTAGTGAAAATTCTTCGTTTAATTCAACAAAGACTTTGGAGAAAACTTCGAAGCGTTCTTTGAAGCTAATACTTGGTCAAAGCTCAATCCAGCAACCTTCGGATCTCGTCATTCCACCGCCGAAGAAGTAGGTAAATCTTGGACATAAATCGATAGACCAACCTTCGACTGTTTCTACGAAGGTGAAGCTTACTTCCGGCCCAGCTCATTCTTCCATAGATAAAATAATTCTTCCTCCGAATGCGAACTTCACTAAAACTCGTTCACTCGGAGACGAGGTCGAGGAACCTAGTATTCAACATATCCTTGACGACATTCCGGAAGCCGACGACTTCCCCAGCGTAGATGAGGTAATAAAATCAATTTTTTTTTCTTATCCTTTTAATTTTGTTGTGCAGGATTCCGTGCTTAAGTCGAGCACATTAACTGATTTGCCAGACATTCAAATTGAATTATATCCATGAATTCCTACAGACCAATCAATACTTGATGCTATTTTTGGTCCAACCGAAAAAGTTTCCTTTGCGCAGAGCGTGATTCTTGAAGCCGAACGAAAGGCCTATTTGTCTGTGGCTGATGCGTTGCGGGCATGCCCAAGCAACAACTTGTATGACGTTCGGGCATCGATTACGTGAAAAAGTATGGTGGATGACATATCTCCCATTAGGAGTTCAACACGAATCATGCCAATTGCTCTTTGTCCACCGAGATTGAAACCTTGTATCAATAAACGACTTTTTGCGAGTTCGTTCACAGAAATCCCAATATCTTCCATAGTGTCTTTTGGCATTATGTTAACGGCTGAACCTCCATCCACAAGGATGCGACCCACTCTTTTCTCACGAATGTATCCCGACACGAACAAAGGGTGATTGTGTAGCTTTGACCCTAAAAGCAAATCTTCATCAGTAAATGCAAGAGCGACATTACAAGAGACACATTTTTTTGATTGATCGGCAGGTTCTCCCGCAGCTTTAATTTTATCAGCGTATGCTTCTGGTTGAAGAATCGCCAGGGACAACCTTTGATGCATCTCTTCGGGCAAGTGGAACATTTGTTGCCATCCCATACGCGCAGTTAATGCGTCTAAAATTGCATCGATCTTTGCACCAATGTTTGAATCTAGAAGGTTTCTTTAGTCGTCGCATCATTTTCATTGCGATCGTCTGTCTCGTCAATGGTCAAAGAGACGGTATTCACCGAAACTGGGCGAAGGTAAGATTTGGGAAGGTAGTCTTCTAACGTCACAATTTGACGCGATTTCGACTTGATTTTCTTTGGTGTCGTAGCATCTAGCGACGAGTTCACAACGATTCTTTTTTTCTTGTTATACGAAGATCCCTTTCCTTCTTGATGAATTGATCTTCGGCATTGGAGTTGTGGCGTTTGACTGTTTTTCTTTCTTCTTCGTCGCCTAGTCTCAAGTGTCCACCCTTCATTAGCGTCCTCTTGATCTTGAACGGCAAACGTTGGTGTCATGATAGACTTAGACTCCGCGGGCAAGACGACGATCACTGGCTCAAGAGTTCCAAACTGAATCATTTTTACGAATTCATTATTTGCAGAATGAGGGCATGATTTAACACTTTCAACCTCCACACGCGTCACAATGCAATTGGATTCAGCAGTATCATCTAGGTCCAGAAGAATTTTCCCGTCTTCGGCCAGCTGCATTATTTTATCTTTGAGGGTTATGCATTTCTCCAATGGATGACTCACAACCCTACGATATCGAAAATACTTCGGATCGGTCGTACGTCCAGCTTCGTTTGGTCGTTTAGACTCTGGAAGTTCAATTACATTTTTTTTCCAAAAGATTGTCTAACATTCCTGCTAAGTCGGAATCCGGAAAAGGATATATCTTTTTCTCGAGCTCTTTCAAAGTAGGTCGAGAATTTCGTGTATCTTTTGAATAGGTCACCGCCCTCTTGTCCGTTTATGTCGCGCTCAGATTTTCACCGGGTTTGACATGGAAACTGACATAACCTTCTTTGAAGTGCTTTTAAACGCCTTATCGGCCTTCTTGAACTCCTTCTTCTCGGATTTTGGTTCCGAATGAGTGAAAAGCCGTCCTCCATGCTAGCGCTCGTAATCTCCATGTCGTGGGCCCTAGTGGCTAGCTCTTGGAACGTCCTTGGCTTGATACCTTGAAGGATGTAGACCAAATCCAAATTCATTCCCTGAATGCACATTTCGACGACGGATGTCTCCGTTAAACGGTCCTTGCACTCCAGGCTTAAGGCGCGCCACCTATTGATGTAGTCGATGACGGGTTCATCCTTCCATTGTTTTGTGTTGGTGAGCTCCGTCATGCTTACAATACGCCTAGTACTGTAGAATCGATTGAGGAATTCTTTCTCCATTTGATCCCAACTGTCGATTGACTCGGCACTTAAATCCGTATACCAGTCAAAAGCATTGTCTTTCAACGAACGGACGAATTGATTTACTAAGAGATCTCCCTCGGAACCCGCAATGTTACAAGTTTCAATGAAATGGGCGACATGTTGCTTGGGGTTTCCCTTTCCGTCAAACGGCTGAAACTTCGGTGGTTGATAGTCGGTGGGCATCCTCATGCAATCGATCCTTTTGCTATAAGGCTTGATATAACGATGATTTCCCGAATTAAAGCTTCCGCCAAATTGACTTTTGAAAGCTTTCGAGATCATTTTTTGGATGTCTTCAGCGGTAACCGATTTATTTGGCTTCCCACTATCATCACCGATGTCACTACCGTGGTCACTTTTGTCACTAAGATATGATGACGCAGGCCGTTTTCCCAACTTTTTCGTCAAGGTAGCAATCTGTTTGGTCTTTTCTTCATTATCCTTCATGAGTTTGTCAAGAAAGGTTTTCATTTTGTTGAGTTGTTCTTCCACAGTGTCGGTCTCAATGACCAAGACAGGCGCCACCATGGAATATGACCGTTGGCTTGTCGTCTCCTGATTAGTCCTTTGCGGTGAAGACGGAGACGATCCAACGCTACTTTGGCAATCTTCCACGATGAGTGGTCCGAGCAACGGACTAGCGTGAACATTCATTTTCTCCGAAGGAGAACTTAGGCTCGTTGACTTGGACGTGGGAAAAGGAACCGAACATTGGATATCAATATGGCCTAGAGTCACCGGCATCATACGATTTCTTGAGAGTAGCGACGAAAATGCCAGATTTGCGGGGTCTCGTAATCACAGACGCAGAACAGAGTCTCGCCGCGGCAACGCGAATGAGGGTAGATCTGGTCCTACTCCTTGTGGAAACACCGATGCTTTGTTTATCAAAAGATGCACCGAGGCGAGTTGAACTTTGGTCATCAGATTTGGATGTCATCATCTTCGACATGGTGGAGATCTTCTTGGAGGCCATCGGAAAGAATGATTTGAAACTTGATTATGCGGAAAAAGAGATGAGTAGTAGAGAGGACCCACCGAGCGTGCCAAATTTGTAACAATAAATTCGTGTAGATCTGCAAACAAGTAGAGAAAACACAAAATAATGCAACAAAGTAAATTTTTATTAATTTGAATAGTTTCGGGTACAATCTACTAGTTATTCTACTGATTCGATTTCCGCGATTTGGACGAATAGTCGGATTAAAGGAGGGTCTTGATTTGAAGACTTCGTTCTCCTTTGCTTGATTTGATTTCTCCTCTTCAAATGACTTGCAATGGATGTTTGACGTCGGATAGAAGAGTAGTCTTTCTCTAAATGTTTCTATTGGAAGAGGTTTTTGTAGAGAGGTTTTTTGTTTTATAGAGGTTTTGTTTCTCTAGTGTAGTTTTTTATGTTTTTGTGGTGATTCTTTTCTGTTTACCCTCAAAATGAGTACTAATGATGATATTTATAAGAAATGAGAGGCATGACTTCTCAACTCAATGGACTTGGTAGTCTTTTCTTTTCGGCTCATGTGAGTATGTTTGACCCATCTAGGTAAGATTGACCCATCTTAGTGAATTTGACCCATTGGACGGGTTTTTGTCACTTTAATAAGCGGGCCGGATTAAAAATAATTAAAATGGACTAATTTAAAATAATTTCGTCCAAATCAATTATATTAGTTTATTTTCCTTTGACGGGTCAATATTTTGACTTTTGACTTCTGACGTGGCACTTAGACAAAATTTACGTGCCTACAAACGCTTCATACGTGAAATAGGGTGTGTAACCAGAACGTAACAAAGTAGTGTTATACTAAGTTTCCACCAAACTTTCATCACTCTTTCACATTATAGAGAGAACGCACCAACATGTGTGCCTCTTAAAAGGAATGCACCAACATGTGTGCCGCTTATGAGAGTCTCTTGCCCTCTTGATACTTCCATTTCCAGTCTTGATTTGCGTGCCTAATGCATTTTCGATTCGATGATATCTAGAGTCGAGGAAGATTATTAGTTTCTTTCTTTATATTTAAATCTTGACCTTAAGTTTAAAGTTTTCATCTTTGTTCAACTTTAATTTGTTTGTATTGTTAATGATCGCGTTAGTTAATTTAAACTGTCTCAAATCACTTAATCTTATGTTAGAAGCTCTAATAATCAATATTAATCTAAGTTTGCACATTCATTTGATTTTCCAAGCTTCAATTCACTTTTTTCTTATTACTTATTTGATTTCCTTTTGAATATCACTCTTGAATCCTTGATAATTAATATTAAATGGTTGAGGGTCGATCCTTCTATTTTATCAAAACCCGTCTTTTATTTAATTTTATACATTCTGACTATCAGTTTAAATTACGAAACAGTTCCATTAATTAACGAACATAACAACAAAATAGATCTAACTATCCGAGTCATCAGTAAGAACCCACCCAGAATCAGACGCAACTACCACCACTTCTTTTAAGAGGGTGCATGATCACCTGCTGTGCTTCTGTAAGAGAACGCATTCCATGCTGCGCCTATTCTTGGTTGGTTTCTGCCTATGATCTCTGTTCTGTAGATATCTTTAGGCTATTTCAATCGAGTATTATTATTATTATCACCTAATCAGAATACGTACTTCTTTTCTATTTATTTCTTTTAAAATCCCGTTTTGGCATTTGTATGACATATAGCCGTCTTTTATCATTTGTAAATTTATGTTTTGTTCATTTGTAAGATCTCACATGTAATGAATGTAGATATCTATTTTGACTTTATAATTCTATTTATTTAACTCGCCGACTTAGCACATATTCACATGTTAGAACTTAATACACTAGATGTTGCATAGTATGCATATAATCGATATAATCAAAGCAAATGATAATCCCGATCTATTAGTAGAGGTTGCTTGTAGCACCCCCACTTACCCAAGAGTCTTTTGCAAGACCTTTCCAAGTAAGAAGAAATGTTACCATCTCGGTTTCCTGATAAAGTACATATCACATTGTCAATCTTAAAACATTTAGGTACTTTATTAATCAAAATACAATAGTAATAATGCTCTAATAGAAATACAAATCATTCTGACTCAAATGACAAGAAAAAGGCTTATAACTCTAGCTACTTAAAACTCGACAGGTGATCCACAGCCATACCCGTAGACATGCGCAAGATAAGCATCATCAAACAAACATGTTAATCAACAACTCAACATTAACCGAAAAATATCGACTGGATCACGGTAGCACTGCAAGAAAACAGCACTCAGGCGACCGAAGTTGGCAACTGAATTTAGTCGCCAAAATGAATTTGGCGACTGAAATTAGTCGCCAGGGCCCAGTCGCATGCCTTAGTCGCCAAATAGAATTCGGGCGTCTGATTTCAATCGCCAAATTTGGCGACTGACAAAAGCGTCGCCAAATGGACGAAATGGCTACTGAATTCAGTCGCCCAATTGAATTCAGTCGCCTAATTGGCGACTGCCTGGCGCTGTAGTCGCCAATTTGACGACTGAAAACAGTCTTCTATTGACACTTTCAGTCGCCAAATTGTCGATTGCTCTGGGTCTTCAGTCGCCAGTTTGGCGACTACTTTGGTCCTTCAGTCGCCAAATTGGCGACTAATATCAGTCGCCAATCAGTTGCCATGCCCATTAATATGTCAGTAGGCATTGGTTTGGGTACTCTGTTTTGGCGACTGAAAACAGTCGCTATAAGAACATTTCAATCGCCAAACCCCCTGCTTATTTGCAAAAAAAATTCTGTTTTCATCCTGCCATTTCATTACCATACCCTGCACGTATAATAGTAAATAATAACAATTTCACACATTTACAACACCACAATGAGAAACCAACACTCTCATATATAAAATGAGAATCAATTCAAGTTTACAAATCTTGAAAAAGGTTAAGAAATCCAAGTTTAAACATCACAAATAACAAGTTTCTAAACATAAGTTTCTAAACTAAAATCAAAAGCCAAGGAAACCCATTTCGGCTTGCAAACCGCCACCTCCATTGGCATCATCATGATCTCCCCGAAAGGGATTCGGACCTTGGTTGCATGTGTTGAACTAAGAGCAGTCGCCAATGTCTGTTTCAGTCACCAAATTGGAGACTGAAAGTAGCCACCCTAGTTTTTTGTACAAAGTTTTTAGAATTGCTTCAGTCGCTAAATTGGTGACTACTTTCAGTCGCCATATTGTTTATTCAGTCGCCAAATTGTCGACTATTCTACGCGGTCGCCTTTTATTAGTTGGCCGAAATGAGAATTCTTTTAGTGTAGATTTAAAAACATTTCGAGAGTAAGTCTGCATATACACTCAATATCAATCAATATCATAATACAATCATCACACAACCGGTGTCATCAACAAGCACACTGTAAATTACCAATCACGCTGCCGTAAACTAGCACAACGTCGTGTCCAGGGCACGTCAATAGAAAAATTAGGCTCTACCGCAAGCCAAGACGTCACCACGAGCACGCCTGCTCCATGGCGGGAACCATGAGGAGCGACCCACAAAGTCATGGAGCCGGTTTTCCGCAAACGCTCCATATAAACAATCGCCTCCAAACACCATATATTATATATCAATGTTGAAGTAAGTGTCCTTAACAATAGTGCGATCACTTAATTAAATCTCAATAATAAGAATACAAATGGATGATGAATATTATAGTCAACTGTGTTGGAGTAGGTGTCCTCCACAATAGTGCATTTATTAATTAAATCTCATAAGAGGAATAAACTTGGGATGTATATTTATTTTAATATAATCAGCTGGTCAACGTATATCGGTAACGCTCAGCTGACTAGAGTTAGACGATACTGTCGTTTGACGGCGGTGTCCAGCTGGTCCCTTTCGGTCACACCTACTGGAAGTAGCCCAATAGAAATACTAATTATTTGTATTTGATACAGTTTAATTAGTCTCTTATATATGCTTACTAATATTTAGTCAAGTGAGTTTTAATTAAGATGAACGAGTTTGGAACTCGGGCCTAAGGGATTTATTAATCAATTATATATGATAATTGACTAATAAATAATTAATCTTATTTAATATGATGAAGTAAGACAGTATTTAGTAATTAATAGTTAATTTACTAAATTACTTGAGGTATTTATATAAATCGTGAGGTGGAGGTAAAAGGCTAACTATAATTATAAGGAGTTGTAATATTAGCCAAATGGGTATCCAATGATCCATTATATATTGATATAATGGTCAAATATCACTTAAAATATAAGTGTATATTATTTAGTTATTTGTATCATTTGATTGTTAAATGGTCCAATAATAATTAGTTATATTAGATAATTAAGTATTTGACTTATAAGTATTTGTGGGACAAATGTCAAAAGTGAAAAATGGACCCAAATTACCTAAAATGGACCAAAAAATTACATTCACAATTAGGTGAATGTTAGGCCATTTATCCACTAACTTATATGATGATTACATCATCAAAATCCATTACAATTGCCTATAAATAACAACATTTGAAGGCATTAATATGATGATGAAAATTTGAAAAATAAAAACCCACTTAAGGCCCTTACTTGGCCGGCTCCTACAACAACAAATGAACAATTTTGTTGTTCATTTGTTCATCATACATTTTCATCAATTCTTCATCTTATCTCTTCATCTAAACTCACATGCAATTATACTAAACATCATGTATTACTAGAGTATGTAAGTAATATTAGTAGTATTAACATATTAAAAAGGGTTAGTTTTTATTAATATCTAGTTAATATTAATAAGAACATTGGGTGTCCTTTTTGGGTGCAACTTGAAGGATGTGTTCTACTTTGAACACTTGAAGAATTAAGCTTAGTGAAGCTCCTACAACATCAACAAGGAGTTGTTGATCATTTTCTTCAATTATAAGGTATAATAAGGTATTTGTTTTTAACACTTTTTATTTATTTTTGTCATGCATGTGTCTAGATATTTAATAAACTAAAATATGGTAATTTAGAAACTAATTAGAAGTGTCTAATTAGGGGTCTATGACTAACAAGTGGTATTAGAGCTCAGTTGATGCATGCAGGTATGAATAAACACTAAGAGAGATTGTTTTTAGACCGTCTTATTTAAGATGAGTTTTGTGATAAAATTGTTTTATCATAAAAAATATTTTTGCATGTTGATATTCTGTCCATAAAAGGGTTGTGGACGAAATTTGGTGATTTTTGCATGTTTATTGGTTTTTATATGATAAAAACCGATAAATAGCGATAATAATGTTATCTATTTTTTATTCGATATTTTTGGTTAATATTTTGCCATATTTTGCCATATTTTAAATTTTTCATAATTGTTGTGATTAATTTGGATTTATTTCATAATAGTTATGATTGGATTGTATCATAATAGTTACTCCTTCTTATTTAGTGTATTTATTCCCTATTCCTTTTAAGTTATTCAGGTATTCCCTATTTTATTTTCTTTTGTGTTTTGGTTGTGGGGTATAGTGTATTTTGTTGTGCGTATAAATTCATTGTGTGTGAGGTAGTGTGTTTGGTGTGGTCAAAATGTATTTCTTAATCTAAGAGCCAAATGAAAGTTCTCCCCTATGTCCTTTTTTTGTTTGTGGGGGTAGTGGGTTGGTGTGCGTCTAATCATTTGTGTGTGGGGTTATTGGTCAAAATTCATTTCCTTAATCTAAGAGCCCAAATGAAAGGGGAGAATACATTGAATATGGATGGGGGTTGAATATGAGGGAGTATGATAAAAGGTAAAAACGGCGAAAGCTAATTAATTTTCATCAGATTAGTGGAGACTAATTTTTTGAGTTATAAACCAGTTTATAAAATGAGATTGGACTTAAATATGATTTAAGGATCAATTATTGATTTTTAATGGTTAAAAATCGGTAAATTCCATTAATTACGACCTAAAATATCAATAATTGTTAAAAGGGGCAAATTAGTTTATTTAAATTTATTGAATGATTGTCATTTATTTATACTTGAATGTGATTAATTTATTTTTTGTCATGTAATTTGTACCTAGTATGACCTAGATTAATTTTATAGTTGTTATTCCCGTAATGAAAGGGAATAACGATTTGATTGTAATTTGATTGCGATATCGAATCGCTGTTTTGTAATATTAATAGATTTATTTTTAATAATTAAAAAATGTATAATAGGAATTATTTGTAATTCTATTTTTATTGTAATCTATTATTATCAAGATGACGAATTCCAAAAGACGAAGCCAAATCGGAAGGCGTTCCGATGAGACCGGTGTTTCATGAAGACGGAGGCTTATTGAAAGGTGTTCCAATGAAGAATATAGGGACCAAGGTGTTGGTTTCCGAAAATGTAATAGTCTAGTTAATTAGATTAGCTAGATTTAGGGGCCATACTATGAACATATTGATTATTTACATGCTTGCTCTTATGTTAATCATGCCAAATTGCCCAAAATATGCATTTATTCAATTATTTTTTTATTGTCATTAAATATTCTATGGTTCACAAATTTAGTTCACTTAAAATAGGTGATAGATGATAATTTGACAAGATCTTTCACATTTTTAAATTTGAGATTAGTCTTACCAATTCGTAGCACCTATGAATCCCTTCTTCATTAGAGCCACGTTCGTCTCAGCGGGGTGTTCCCTTTTTATGTTGGGTAAGTAGGGTATTAATAGTTATTACACGTCAAAGTTGGTTGGACTCAACGGAATGGATATAGGATGTATTGGCTCACCGTGCCTATATTTGCTTTGGGGCTAGATATGAATTTAAGAAATTTGTCGACCAAGAATTCTAGAAGGAGAATCAGTCAATCGTTGACCCACCTAATCTATTTAGGTCTCGTAGGTCTGGCTCACCGAGCCGAGATTTAAGTAAAGACGGATCCTGGGATCATTTAATTTATATAATTTAGTGAGAGGTCATTATATAAATGCTTTGACTCGTTAAATTCGTTTTCGAGTTGTTTATTTTTTACAAAGAATGTTTATTAGTTTCCCTATTTATTTCCGTTTTTAGTTTAATATCGCGCCATGACACATAAATACACTATTTTTCCTAAAAAATAATTCGTCCCGTTTTTCTAAGGAAATGGTTTCTTTGGGAAAAGACGATAACTATTTTAATGATTGGGAGACGCATCTCCATAAAACTACAAATGCAAATGACAAAAAGCGATTTTTTGACCATTTTTTTTCTCCTGAATGTTCCAGTAGTATTTCTACCATTGTTGGATCCTGTTTTGAAGAGGTTAGACGAGAGTCATGCTATGTATTGACAAGCAATATGACAAATGTTATTCAACAACGGAATGCTAATGCTAGTGGGAGTTCAATAAGAAACGTTTTGTCTTTAAACGTTAAGGACAGAACGAGGTTTAAAAAGAAAACTGGAAAGGGTAAGTGGAAGACTAATATAATTAGCAAGTCCAAACAAATTGTTGTCCCCGACCAGAATTGTTTCTATGATTTTAATGTTGGACATTAAGAAACTGCCATAAATACTTAGAAGATAAGAAAGTTGGGCGTATGACGCTAGCATATTCTATTTCTTCCGAGGTTTATGTGATAGATATAAATTTTAGGTTCAGCTTTAGAGTTATGTCTTAATAATTGTTATTACATACCAACTTTAAGCAAGAATATTATATCAGTGTCTATGTTAGACACAAAGGGATTCACCTTTGAAATTAGAAACAATTGTTGCACCATTTCATATGATGAATTGTTTTATGGCAAGGCCACATCAATTGGAGGTGTTTATGTTCTTGACCTTACTAAAGACATCTATCATGTAGATAATAAAAGGCTCAAATAAGGTGATTCAAATCAATCTTATCTATGGCATTGCCGTTTAGGGCATATAAACGAAAAAACGCATTAAAAGACTCGTATCGACATAAATTCTTAAACCATTTGATTATGAATCTTATGGTACATGCAAATCGTGCCTAGTTGGTAAAATGACTCGTACTCCTTTTACCGGAAAAGGAAATCGAGCTAGTGAGGTATTGGGCCTAATACATACCGATGTGTGTGGACCAATGACCATCACTGCCAGAGGTGGTTATGACTATTTCATAACTTTTACTGACGATTTAAGTAGATATGGTTATGTATACTTAATGAAGTATAAAAGTGAAGCCTTACGATCCGATCGTGGTGGCGAATATCTTAGTAATGACTTTGATGATCACTTGAAAAACTGTGGTATTGTATCACATCTGACTCCTCCTGGCACACCGCAATTGTATGGTGTGACTGAAAGGAGAAACCAAACTTTATTAGACATGGTTAGGTCAATGATGAGTCAGACTGAGCTACCAAATTTATTTTTGGGTTTCACAATTTGTCAGCAATATTCTCTCTAAATAAATCGAAGCCCGACAAAAGCAGCCAAAAAGACTACATATAAGATATGGAAAAGGAGAGTCCCAAATTTGTCATTCTTCCGCATTTATAGTTGCAAAGCTTATGTCATGAACTAGTCCGACGATAAGTTAACACCTCAATCTGACAAATGTCTTTTTGTAGGTTATCCAAAGGAAACTCGTGGATATTACTTCTACTATCGTGATGAGAGCAAAGTGTTAGTGGCTTGTGATACATTTTTCCTAGAAAAGGTGTTTATTTCTAGGAGACAGAGTGGGAGGAAATTCGAACTTAGCTTGAATCATCGCTTCGATCATGTTATAAAACCAAACGAATTTTCTCGAATTGTTGAGGAACCGTTTTTATGCATGAAATTTAGTGGGAGTAAGGATGTGTTCCTAGTCTTGTATGTGGATGACATACTACTAATTGAGAATGATGAATGAAGGAGCAATTTGTTGGAAGAGTTCCAAGCAGAGTGTCACGACGGATTCTACTACGGAAGCTGAGTACGTGGTTACGTCTAAAGCCGAAAAGGAAATGATTTTGGATTTGGTTATATTGAAGGACTAGGAGTAGTTCTGACAGATGCAAATCCTATCCCAATATACTGTTATGACAGTGGGAGCTACTTTTGGCTAGAGAATCAAAGTCTAGACATGTACTTAAAAAGTTCCATGTAATAAGAGATTATGTAGAACAGAGGGAAATATCAATTTGCAAGGTGGGACTGTAACAAATGTTGCTGATCCTTTAACCAAGCATTTATCGCAGGCCAAACATGATGGTCATGTCGTGTCAATGGGATTGCGACGGGTACCTGAATTGTTATAGATTATATGATATGTAAATATTTGGATATTGTATCAATTTTACATATATAATAATTACATTCATTGTTTAAATAATTTTTTAATACTTTGATTTCCTCGTAGGTTGTGGAGACAACGTTGAACACTACTTAAGGTGAACAAGATTTCATTGTATTTTTGTCCCTAGTTGCTTAATGAGGTGACGTTCCGAGTTGACTAGATTGTAAGTCGATTGATGGCGAGTTTGGCAACCATAAGGTCATTTGTATGACTAGTCAATTCCATAGACAGACTGTGGAGACACTCTGTCGGGCAGTGACCATTTATAGAGTCTTTTATTTCGTTACCTGGTCGTGGTAAAGACTTCTATATTATTCCTATGAGTCGATTCTTTTGACTGGAGACTATTTTTCCGAGTCTGTACAGTTTCCGATTGGCTTTGGGTTTTGTCCTAGGTCGCGCCGTAAAAGGAGGCCGATGGGCATCTTCTGGGTCATGGTGATTTGTGATTGAACAAAGAAAATAGGTCAACAGTATTTGTCCACCTACGTTGGGTTTTATAAATCTCAGGGCCGCTTGAGGAGATATGATTGGAAATGCAAGGCCACGCTCGGACAAGATCTATGGTAGATATCCGGTCAGACAGTCGTTCTCCCGATCGAGGAAAACACTCACGATAGTTTCAAGTGCAAGTACGACATGAAAGACACCTTGCATTGAGTGGGAAATAATTAACGGACAAGAGAATCGGTAGCGCACAACTTGTATCGGACAAGTGTGAGATTGTTGAAGTAGGTGTACTCCATAATAGTGCATTTACTAATTAAATCTCATAAGAGGATTAAATTTGGGATGTATATTTATTTTAATATAATCAGCTGGTCAACGTATATCTGTAACGCTCAACTGACTAGAGTTAGATGTTACTGTCGTTTGACGGCGGTGTCCAGCTGGTCCCTTTCGGTCACACCTATAGGAAGTAGCCCAATAGAAATACTAATTATTTGTATTTGATACAGTTTAATTAGTCCCTTATATATGTTGACTAATATCTTGTCAAGTGAGTTTTAATTAAGATGAACTAGTTTGGAACTCGGGCCTAAGTGATTTATTAATCAATTATATATGATAAGTGACTAATAAATAATTTATCTGTTTTAATATGATTAAGTACGACAATATTTAGTAATTAATAGTTAATTTACTAAATTACTTGAGGTATTTATATAAATCGTGAGCTGGAGGTAAAAGGCTACCTATAATTACAAGGAGTTGTAATATTAGCCAAAGGGGTATCCAATGATCCATTATATATTGATATAATGGTCAAATATCACTTATAATGTAAGTGTATATTATTTAGTTATTTGTATCATTTAATTGATAAATGGTCCAATTAATAATTAATTATATTAGATAATTACGTATTTGACTTATAAGTTTTTGTGGGACAAATATCAAAAGTGAAAAATAGACTCAAATTACCTAAAATGGACCGAAAAGTTACATTCACAATTAGGTGAATGTTAGGCCATTTATCCACTAACTTATATGATGATTACATCATTAAAATCCACTACAATTGCCTATAAATACCTACATATGAAGGCGTTAATATTATGATGAGAATTTGAGAAATAAAAAGCCACTTAAGGCCCTTAGTTGGCCGGCTCCTACAACAACAAATGAACAATTTTGTTGTTCATTTGTTCATCATTCATTTTCATCAATTCTTCATCTTATTTCTTCATCTAAACTTACATGCAATTATACTAAACATCATGTATTATTAGAGTAGTAATATTAGCAGTATTAACATATTAAAAAGGGTTAGTTATTATTAATATCTAGTTAATATTAATAAGAATATTGGGTGTCCTTCTTGGGTGCAACTTGAAGGAGGTGTTCTACTTTGAAAACTTAAAGAATTAAGCTTGGTGAAGCTCCTACATCATCAACAATGAGTTGTTGATCATTTCCTTCAATTATCAGGTATAATAAGGTAGCTCCTACATCATCAACAATGAGTTGTTGATCATTTCCTTCAATTATCAGGTATAATAAGGTATCTTTAATAAACTAAATTATGGTAATTTAGCAACTAATTAGAAGTGTCTAATTAGGGGTCTATGACTAACAAACTGATCCACATTAATCGGTAACGATTGGCTTACTAGAGTTTGATGTTACTGTCGTATGACAGTGGTGATCCATTGATCCCTTGAGGTCACACCGAAAGGACGATTCCCTAATCATGAATGTTAATTATTTGTATAGCGATACAGATTAATTAATCCCTTAAATAGAACAAGTTTGTATAATAAGTGAGAATTATATCTTATTGTAATATGATTAAATAAGATTCAATTTAGTAATTTAATTGTTATATTACTATGAATGCTTAATGTTTATGAAACATTTTAGATAAGCATGATTGGTTGATTATGACTACAATTAGTTGTAGATTATATTAACCAAATATGAAACGACCCATTTTATATACATGTAATCATAATTTGCTACTTAAAATGTTAAGTTTAATTTATTTGTTAAGAAATTGCATTTAAATTAGTTAAATGCATATTTATAAGCTAACTTACATGTCACATGTCACGTGTGACATATGTGACAAATGACAAAATCACAAAATAAAATGGATTCCCATTTTATGTGGGATAACCGGTTTTGGAGGGTAGTTGGTTAGTGTTTCGGTATTAATTTGTGCTCTAACTAGGAATTAGATATAATGATTAAAAACCTAAAACTAGCCCTAAGCCTTCTTACCTTGCTAAGACAAAAGGTGAGAAGCAAGCATGCTCACTCTTCCCTTGGTTGTGCTGGTTTTGGTGAGTGAATAGGAGGATGTGTTTTCCTCTTATTCTCACCACTTGATCATATTCAAATTAATCTCTACATCTCACTAGAATCACAATATACTTAGAGACTTAAGAAGTTTCATAGAACTATTGTTCTAGTACTAAGGGTGTAGTAATAAGGGTGTTTGTATTCATTTTTAAGGGCTACTATTGTATTACACTAGTATTGTAATATTATAGTGATTTGGGATAGTCTAGGTGCTACTAGTATGAGTGTTCCTATACTTGGAACTAGGAATTTCATCCCTCTATTTGTAAACTCAAGAAAAAGGGTAAGAAGGAGTCTTACTCTTGTCCCCTTACTCGTCCAAAACACAATGTGAGGAACAAATTTTCTACTCAAACTTTGTTTTAATTTGTTAGCATGCACTAGATCTAGGGAACTAATTTAAGAGTTAATTAGTTAATCTTAAGAAGAGTCTTAAGAGTAGGTTTATGAACCTAAAAATTGGTATTAGAGCATATAGATGTTGCATGCAAATCGATTTTACAAGTTTTTACGAGTTAAAATAACTAAATAAAACTACAAATTTGTGTTTTTATTTGAAAAGGCAAGAAATTTTATGCATGATATACCTTCTGGTCCTAAAATGTTTTTATGTCACTTTGATGATTTATAGATGGTTATTGCTTTATTTAAAGATTTTTAGTTAAATAAATCCATTTTAATAAGTAAAATGAACTTTTATTTGCTAAAAATAGTTATAGTTTGAATCTGACCATGAAATTCTAGTATGATGTCACATGCATAATTTGCCTAATGTATGTAAAATGTGAGATAAATATGATTTATTTTGCATGATTTATGAGTTTTTAATGGTTATAAGGTCATAAATAGTGATTATTTTGGCATAGATAGCTAAAACAAATTTTATGGCATGAGAAAATTACCATATGTTTCAAATATATTGTACATATTATATGTCAAAGTATAAAATTAATTAGATTAAATTTCATGTGTTTTGAGTATTTTATTTGATAAAATCGATTAAGTGCAACTATATTTTTCTCTAAAATGATTCAAATTTTTTGACCAAAATTTTGACATGATGTTCCTGTAAATGTTCCAGAATATTGAAAATTTTAATTTTCAAATTTATAAATTATTGTAATTTAATTTGGAATTATTACATAAACGTTATGCGAATAAGGGTAAAAAAACGAGCAATAATGCAAAACCGAGTTGAATTATTGTCAAATAATTAGTGGAAACTAATTTTTGAGTCCTAAAATAGTTAGGATAATTAACTTGGACTTAAATTTGATTTAAGTATTAATTTGTGATTTTAATTGGTTATTATCACACATTTCCATAAAACCGGGTTATATACTCCCTCCTATTCTCAATAACCTTCCCTTTCACAAAAACACAAAAATTAAGAAAATACACTATCCCACCATATAATTAAATTTGGACCACAAAAAGACACTACCCCACCATACAATTAAATTTGGACCACACAAACACTTACAAAAAAAGAAAATAGGGAAAATATTGTGAATAGACGAAAACAGAAATGAGGAATGTTATTGAGAATAGGAGGGATTATGATACAAGTTTTATTAGGGCGATTTAGCACATTAAGTTTGCATGAGTATTACATATAATTATGCTGCATTTTTATGAATGAATGTAATTTTGGATTTATGTAATTTATACTGATCTTTTGTTATGGCTGTATTGTTGTTCTGTTGATGTGATTGATGTATAGTTGTACTGACCCCTTCTTTGTTTTCAAAACTGCAGTGATTCATTGGGAAATGGCGAGCAGGAGTTTAGCACGTAATCCGTTTGAGCATGCTTTGGGATAAGATGGGATTGCTGTTGGATGACGAGTTTTAATTAGCTTCCGCTTGTGTCTTAGATCGTTTAGACTTTTATTACGGGTTTTTATTACGTTCGACTTTGGAGACTTTTGTATTGATCATTTATTTGATACTTCCGCTGCAATCGCATTAAACTTGTATTGGTTTAAATATTGTTTCATTATGTTCTATTTGATATGTACTACCTCGGACAACCGAGATGGTAACACTTCTGTTGCAACGGTAGGCCTTGGTAAGGCTCTTTGATAGATGAGAGTTTTACAAACAATTTGTCTCACAAATTAGTAGATAACCTTTCTGTTGAGTCCACTGTTGAGTTTATGGATCCAATACTTAAGAGGGGAGGGGGTGAATTAAGTACCTTTTAAAACTTTAAACACACAACTCGGAATTTATCTGTTACGAATCAGCACTCAGGCAAATTAAACAGTTCCGCGGACTGTTTAAACACTAAGATTGTGCAGTACTGATTCGAACAGATTCATGAATGAATCGAAATACAAGAAAACAAAATAACGATCAAACAACAATAAGAACGCATCGCTTTTTAAGTGGTTTGACCTACTCTCTAAAGGTCTAAGTCCACTATCTCTCTTATTAATATCTTCCATATTAATCAACCCGATTACAAAGAAGAACCCCACGATCAACCCGATCGTGCGACTCGAGTACAACCCCGTACCCCAATAATTTCTCTCACAAATCTGAAAATTAAAAATATTTAGTCTCCTTATATGGTTCACAACTTTGAACAATGGAGAAAAAAATCCTTAGAAGATGGATGATCAAGAGCAACTCGAAAAGAAAGACACACCTCACAAAATTTTGCAAAAAGGGTTTTTTGGAAAATAAAATTAAAGCACAATTGTTTTTGCAAACTAATCGTTTCAGCATAAATTGGTGAGGTAAGTAATTCTAATATGGACTCTCAAATATATAGAAAGAAGTAGTTGATAGAATTCTACAAGATAAGGAAAAAATATTATAAAAGATAAGTTTTCCAAAAAATATATTTTCCATATCTTGGATAAAATGATCTTCCAATTAAATAATTTTTCCAAAATAAATTCCAACTGAAAGAAGATTATTAGATCTCAGAATATTGTTTAAAATAAAATTCTTTTAGGAAATATTTTCCAAATCTCACGGAATATTTAGTAAACAATATGCAGCGCAACGTTTTTCTATTTCAATACTCAGACCCAATTTAAACAGTCTGTGAGACTGTTTAAAACAGCCAAATCGAGTTATGCTCAAGATCATTATCTTTACACCATCTAGACACACGACAATTGACAAGAACTAATCTTCATTGATCATCAAACTTCATTCCAACTTTTTCATTCTATAAATAACATATCTATGCATGCACAAAGCAATCAAACACGTTAAACGACAAGTAGCACGGACTTGTCATCATCAACAAACATGGTTAAACAAATTCCCCCTTTGATGATGGCAAGTCCTTAGTGACATGTTCCCCCTCAACACAAGATTAGTAAGATAATAATAATCATGACAATTGATAGAATTAGGAAACAGTCTAAGATCAGCATAGTTGAAATGAACCTTTAGTTTTTCGAAATGCTAAGAGGAAAACTTCATAGTCAAAGGTCTAAAGATTAGTAGCTACTAGGTACCAGATCCACCATGTACGAGATCCACCACTATTTCTCCCTCTTGACATCATCAAAAAGAGAAAGCGAGTCAAAATAGTCAACGCACACCCATTGCCACAGAGACAAGGAAGTAGCTACCGACACACAGTCCACATAGACATCATAATAACTAGTTCAAAACAATTAACGAGAGCACCATATACAAACACATCCACAAAAAAAGAATAGCCAAAAGATGGGTTATCAGAGTTTTGGTTAATGTGATTAGGTTAGAATTGACTTCGATTATGAGTATAAAGAGTACATGAATATCTAACTTCATGAATAAATTTTGTAGCAAAGGATATCAACATACATTTATATGGAGTTTTGAAGAACATGAAAACTTAGGGGATTTGAAATTAATGAGAAACTAAATCATTACATAGTGCTCATATTTCTTCTTCTTCCTTTTTTTTTTTTCGTTCTTCGTTTATTTTTTTTCGTCTTTCTTCACTTTTTTTTATCATCATAATTTTTTCTTCCCTTTTTTTAGCACCCTCTCATTTATCATAAGAATTTATATCGTAATGAGAATCTCCATAAAAAGTTATAGCATCATCAAAAATCCCCGATGAAAGCGCAAGATGAAAACATGTGCAAATATCATTACCATATTAAAAAGGGCATGAATAAAAGAAACTCAAGTGCAATATATTCAAACCAAAATCAATTAGGTGAAGGTATAAACTAGTTTTGGGTTGTAGGTTAAAATGGGTAGTCAAATTGATTTAATTTGGTGTTTCCTATCTATTGTAGATAGGTTTTGGTAAAACAAGGTTTGGGTTCTAGGTTCTCAACTGAACAGTGCAGAAGACTGTCCAATTTAGGTTTCGTAAAATATGGGTTGTTTTGGCTTATTTTTGGGTTATTTGGATTTTGCCTTTATTTGAGAACAAAGTGGATATGCAAGTTAAGTACAAACACCGAATTATCAAACCCGTTACTAGTCTATGAGAAGAGGACCAGACTAGGCAAACTATGTAACCATGTTCCATAACTAATGGAGAATTACCAACTCAATGACACAACGACTCTTTTTCTAGTCAATCATAGAGGAAAATTTTAGTGGATCATTAACTATGAGCTACAGTTTAATAGACCAAATTCCAATCAGATTTCTCAAATTGTTCCCTTGCTAAAGGTTTAGTAAAAGGTCGTATAACTGATCTTCGGTTTTACAAATTTTTAAGCAAATGTTCCATTTTTCTACCATGTCACGAAGAAAGTTTGTCATAGAATGTTGAACAGGATTTTATGAAGTGTTAATTGCATCCATGTTATCACAAAGAATGGGCACACTAATAATAGTCATACTGTAATCCCGTAATTGTTGTTTTACTCCTTCGGTTCATTTGACAAAACCCGAGTTGTCTTACTCCTTCACTCATAGTCTTACTCCTTCACTCATAGTTCCCTCTGAACTGTCGGATGTCTGATTCCACAGTTTCATTGACTGTTCTGTTCCCCCCTGAACTTGAGATCGCTTTTATGAGAACAGTTTAGTGGACTGTTTAACACGCTTCTGGTTTTGATCATCAAGTTCTCGTGGACTATCTCATGTTCTTTTTCTTCATCAACTACTCTTTTATACTTCCCATGATGTTTGTTTAACATTAAGATTAGGAGTTGAGAATTTCTTACCAATCTTTCTTAAAGTGTGAATAAACTTGAAATACATTACCAATTTATGTATCACACCTGCACTTTGTAGGCTATATGTGAGAGGTCAAAGACATTGTCCATATGCACCTTGAGCAACAAAATTTATTTTGATCAATGCATGTTGCTCCCTCTCACTTTAGCCTGCAAAAGAGATTATACTTTGGACTTGGGTACCCAAATTAACTTGGGTCCCTTTTGGTTAGTCACTTGTGCTAATAGGTCCTTTCGAATCCACATTTTCTTGACAAACTTACAATTTTGTTCCAAGTAACTTAACCGCTTCTTACAAGCATTAAATACGTGTCCTGTTTTCCCACAAATTTTGCATAAGGTGTACTCAGGTAGGCCCACATATTTACGCTTACGAAAGTCTCGTTCATAGGCTTCAGGTTTTTTTAAAACAAGCTGTGACAGATTTGTTCTGATTTAAACAGTGAGGATGAGTGTTCAATATCTGTTCAGGAACCCAAACATTACGATATTGAGAACTATTTTGCTTAGGGTTAGAACAAGACTCATATCCTAATCCAAGCTTATTTGAATTGCTAGGTTGATTAACTACAAAGTCAAGGACAATATTGCTCCTTTCCCATTTAGCGGTAACATGTCGAGCATTACTTAGGTCAGTTTCAAGATTTTCAATTTTCCTAAGTAATTTTATGTTCTTGTCAAGTAGAATATCATAGTCAACATTTAATCTATCAAAGCTAGCATGGATATCAGAATAAGAGGTTGAAATTTTAGCATGAATACAATTTTTCTCGTTCAGTTTCTTAGTTAAATCATGAATCTAGCTAACAAGTGACTCGTTTTCAGCAGTAATTTCAGAATAAACAGTATGGTCGACTGTTTGTTTTGACATGTTCTTCAGTTCACGCTTTAAATGAATGTTCTCCTCCGCTATGCTTTCTATTTCAAATTGCATTGCATCAAGGCACTTATTTTGTTCATAGCTAGTGTCCAAAGTCTCATCAAGTAATCTCACAATTTTGTCCTTAGATAAAAATCTAATTTGAATTTTGAGATTAGAGACTTAGCTCGTCTTCATATTCATTATCGGAAGCATTTGAGTGAGCCATGAGACACCTAAGAGAATCATCATAAGTCTTGCGACGTGGCAGTGGTTTAATGGAAGATCTGAGACAAAGTTGTTCTTTTAGTTCATCTTTCATGGGCTCATCCTCAGAATCAGATTCACCCCAAACTGCAGCAACCATTGCACGTTTGTACTCTTGCTTTTTCTTATCACGTTTATCCTTGGATTTCTCCTCTTCCCATTTGGGACAACCCTTATTTTTGTGATCATGATCACCACATCTAAAGCACCCAAATCTAGACATAGAACGAGAAGATGAAACAATTTTTTTGAGTTTTTTATCATCGAACTTTCCTTGGTTTGGTCTTTTAATGATATTAACCATTTTTCTAGACAACTTGGCAACTTCCTCCTCAAGATCACTTTCATTATCACTTGAGAAGGCGTTCAAGGCCAAGCCCTTAGCCTCGGGTTTCTCTTCAGCATTATCAAGGGCTATTTCATGTGCCATAAGAGATCCCATTAAGGCTTTATAGGTAAGAGTGGTTAAGTCCCTTACCCTCTTCAATGGCCGTGACCTTAGCTAGCCATCTCTTTGTTAAACTTCTTAAAATTTTACGGACAATGTCCTCAGTTTGAAAAGAGCGATCAAGATTTGAAAGTTCATTGGTTATGCTTGAAAATAGGGAAGACATGCTTTTTAATCGATTCATCTTTTTGCATTTTGAAGGCCTCGTATTATTGCATTAAGAGATCAATACGAAGTTTCTTCACTTGCAACGTTCCCTCGTGGGCTAACTCAAGAGTATCCCAAATTTGCTTAGCCGTCTTACAACCAGCCTCCTCATTTATAAGACCAGATTGTAAAAGGGATATTGCTCGAGCATTCTTTTCTGCCTTCTTATAGTCATTGGCAATGTAGACCTCTCTTACTTTAGGACTTTCAACACCATTTGCATCGGTGGTCGTAATAACAAGAGGGCCATTTTCAATAACTGCCCAACATTCGTAATCAGTTCCTTGAATGAAATGCATCATTCTATTTTTCCACCAGCCGTAGTCCGTGCCATCGAAAACAGGACATTTGACAGATCTGGAATTCATTGAAAAATAAAAGAAGGAAAAATAAACTCAAAAGGATCAAACTCTTTGCAGTAAAGCAATCAAGAGCACGAGGCTCTGATACAAATTGTTGAGTTTATGGATCAAATACTTAAGAGGGGGAGGGGGTGAATTAAGTACCTTTTAAAACATTAAACACACAACTCAGAATTTATCTGTTACGAATCAGCACTCAGGCAAATTAAACAGTTTCGCGGACTGTTTAAACAATAAAGATTGTGCAGTACTGATTCGAACAGATTCGTGAATGAATCGAAATACAAGAAAACAAAATAACGTTCAAACAACAATAAGAACGCATCGATTTTTAAGTGGTTTGACATACTCTCTAAAGGTCTACGTCCACTTTCTCTCTTATTAATATCTTCCTTATAAATCAACCCGATTACAAAGAAGACCCCCACGATCAACCCGATCGTGCGACTCGAGTACAACCCCATGTCCCAATAATTTCTCTCTCACAAATCTGAAAATTAGAAATCTTTAGTCTCCTTATATGGTTCACAACTTTGAACAATGGAGAACAAAATCCTTAAAAGATGGATGTTCAAGAGCAACTCGAAAAGAAAGACAGAACTCACAAAATTTTGCAAAAAGGGTTTTTTGGAAAATAAAATTAAGAGTAAATTACAAATAACTCCCTTATATAATCAACATTTTTCAAATAACTCCCTTTTACAAATTTTTATCCAAATAACTCCCTTTTAAAACATATTTTTATATATATCAATGCCTTATTGTCCGGAATTAGACTTATTTTAATAAAAGCCGACTTATCCTTCCTTAAAAAATAATTTCTAGACCGATACTTTAGTTTCATGGCCCCATATCTGTTCCAAACCTATCTCAAAAGATAATAAGCTAAATTTATTTTTAATTCATTCGGATCATACACACTCAAGTCCCAACTTTATAAGTTAGGTTTCTTATTTTAATGGACTATTTCGTGATTAAGGAAGTAGATAAGAGTTCAATATCTTATGCATGTGAAAAATGAATGAA
>JAIUZE010070572.1:0-20888 GCA_022085475.1 Heliosperma pusillum | reverse complement strand
GAGATTTTGTACCTTGGGCCCGTGTACTTGAGATACCAGTATCCTTTCAAAAGATTGATGAAAGTCTACAAGGACTATACATCTAATCGGTATCGTCCAGAAGGTTGTATTGCTGAACGTGCTATATTAGACGAAGCTCTTGCATATTGTTACGCTCATCTCTCTCCTGAGGAGTTAATTGGCGTTCCAGAGAATCGTCATAGTGACTGGATGACCGGAAAAGGTATTAGGGGCCGGGTTGAAAAAATTGTGTCACGTGACATGTTACATTTAGCACATACGTATGTGCTAAACAACGAAGATGAGGTGCAACCTTATATTGAACAACACAAAGCTGAGCTCAAATACGATCACCCAAACAAGAGCGAGATGTGGATTGCAAACGAGCATAAGAAGACATTTGGAGAGTGGTTTAGGAATGTTGTCTTGGAGTATAAGAATTTGTATGGTGATGACATCTCTCCTAGGTTACTACGTCTTTGGTTAGGTCCAAATGCCAGGGCCACTTTTTTCAGCGGTTTTGCTATTAATGGTTATACTTTTTACACCCGCGAGCAAGATGAGTTGAGCACAATGCAAAATAGTGGTGTGAGTTCTGAATTTGAGGCAATGCACTTTGCTACTTCAACAGATAAAAACCCTATTTGGGGAAAATGCCTTTATTATGGTGTTATTCAAGAAATATTGGTATTAGATTACATTGATTTCACAATACCTCTGTTTCGATGTAACTGGGTTGATAACAACAACAATTGTGTTCGAAAGGATAAAATGGGATTTACGTTGGTCAATTTGGATAAGGTTGGCAATAATAAGGATGATCCTTTCATAATGGCATCCAAAGCTAAACAAGTGTTCTATATCACCGATCCTATGGATAAGAAGTGGTCTGTTGTACTATCTATAAGGAGTAGACGGGGTGCACCCGATAATGGTGGGGATAATGATCAGGATGTCGTGTTTGAGGGAATGGATCACTCTTCCACTGTATCTTATTTCGACAATGTTGACACTGATCATGCTAACATTGAAAGCATCTATATGCGTGATGATCATGGTGAAGGTATTTGGGTTAACGAAGAAACTATGTCGGGCAAGAAACGTCCCCGATCCTGAGGTGGTATTGTATTTAGTTTTTGTTAGCTTTGGTCATTGTTGAAGATTCCCAAATTATTTAGCTTTTGGTCATTCATTATACAGTCTCCATGTTTTGGTTTCTGCTGATATTGCAGTGTATAGTGCTTATGATATTGCTGTCGTTGTTGGTTTCTGCTGATTATTATTGCAGTGTATAGTACTTATGATATTGCTGTCTCTTATAATTATAATTAAAAAAAAAATAAACGTAAGCAACAACAACGGTTGTTGTAAATATACCCGTTGTGGTTAGTAATAACAACGGTTATTAATCACAAACCGTTGTCATAGTGTTTACTAATTACAACGGGTATGATACTATAACCGTAGTCATTACGCTATCACAACGGTTTGTTTATGATAACCGTTGTCAATATTTGTAGATAGGAAACACACACTAATAATACGACTGTACTGCAACACAAAAACTCTATCACAAAGATCTATTAAAGGAAATGATCATTTTTCTGTCATCATCTCCCTTATTATTTGTGAATTTGTGAACTATTTCTTGAATTTGTGAATGTCATTTCCTGAATGTCGTTTATGTTTTTCACCAATTCAATGTCGTTTATTATTAGCAAATTTGTTAATGTCATTTCCTGAATGTCATTCAATTCTAATTTTGCTTTATCGATTGAATAGCTTTGAATTGAATTAGTTTAATTACTTCTAAACTTAAGTAAAAAAACAAATTAACTTATCAACATTAATATTATTAAATAATAAGTTCAAACGGCGCCACACACAAATGGCGCCAAAACAACAACAACCAAACAACCAAACAACTACAACAAAACAACAACAACAAATTAAATTGAGTCCGGGTAAATCTCCCGGATAGCTGCCACCACTAGAGCATATGCATCAATCGGGTCAGCCTCGGCCAGAGCCAACCCTTCCCACTGCTCTACCTGGGTCACTTCAACGAGGTCGACCCCATTTGGCCAACAGTAACGGTCATGTTCGGAAGCCACCCATAGCTATGGCCCAGGCTGGTGGTCCGTGCTCTCAATAAAATCTTTTCGCCCATGCCCGGCCTTGTCAAACATTCTTGCCAGTTTGAATGCGGACGCACGATGAGCATCCGACATCCCAAACTCGAAAACGAGGTCCCCTGTAAAGTGCCTGCGATGATAATTTGGCCACATCTTCCTGATTAAATAGCCATTTCGAATAAGCGTATCACGGAGTTTTTTGTAACTTTTACACACAACGTAGCCACCCTCAATATGACAAGGCATTTATTTCATGATGCAAGCATATGGTTTAGTAAAAGTTCCAGACATTTTGTATGGTTGATGTTAGTATTGAGGCTGGGAAATTTTGTATGGTTTAGCAAATATGTTATTGATTAGAGTTGGGAATTTTGTCTGTGGTTGATAACCTGCTTGTATTGAGGCTGTATTTATAGAGAGTTATTTATTGGAGTTATTTATTCACATGCATGCATTGGTTCACATGAAGGCATTGATTCACATGCAGGCATTGGTTCCCAAAACGACTATACATTCACATGCATGCAGTACGTTATTGATTGAGTAAATGTGTGAATATGCAGTCAATGCATTTACTGCAATGTGCAGTCAATGCATTTACTGCAATGTGCAGTAACCCTATCACAACGGTTGTGGTAACGAAAACCGTTGTGGGTAGTAATAACAACGGGTTTTTGTACCAATAACCGTTGTTATTGCGTAATAACAACGGGTTTTTGTACCAATAACCGTTGTTATTGCTCAATATTATTATTTTTAATTAAAAGATATTGCAGTCCAAACCCGTGAATAAACAACAGCAGAACCAGCATTGATTAAAGCATCCATTGAACATAATCAATGGCAGCATAACCCCTCTATAAATACAGCCTCAAAACCCCTCCTTTAAATATTCCATAACTACCCTAAAATTAATATCATCAATGGCAGCAGTTAACCTTCCCAACGATGAAACGACCCTTACAAAATTGATTGCAGATGAGGAGGAGGCTCTTGCCGTAGTTCCCGCTGATCATCACCCATTGATTAACGGATCCATTGAACATCGAAGGGATTATTGGATTAAGAGGCGTGAAGCAGTCCGACTTGTCAACCAAGCGTCGTCATCATCATCGTCCTCTGTCTACCCACGTCGGCCTTATACTCGGAGGTTGGATGCCGCAAGAGATATGTTGAGATGTACCCGTCCTACCTTATCTCCACATGCAAGACGTGTACTTGCAGGCATTGAATCTGTTATTGCAAAATACGAGGTTAATGATCCGGAAGTCATCAGTATCATCAATATTGTTCCGGATTGTTGGTGGCAGTGTGAGAAAAGCTTTTTACACTTAACCGGAATTGTTACGGATTATTTAACATCTTTATTTATTTGATGTCGGATGAATGTAATGTACTTTATTATAAAATCTAGGTTATTCCTAATGAAATCAATGAGAAAGAATGTTGTTTAAAGTGTTTGAATTGATGTTCAATATTTTGATGTATTATTAGAAGTATATAATAAAGGGTTTAGGGTTTAGGGTTTAGGGTTTAGGGTTTAGGGTTTAGGGTTTAGGGTTTAGGGTTTAGGGTTATTTTGAAGTAACACACGGATACTAATAATGATACTTAATAATTAAAAGTGATCCGACCCGAAAATGATACTTAATAATCATCACGCGGATAATAAATAATGATTTCTATCGAATTAAATAAAATAACCTGATACTAGCGAGCTAATTAATTTTGGGTCGGACAGTTTCAGGTTTGTGATGCAAAAACGGCCCGTTTATTAGCGTACTTGAATTGGATGAACGAAGTCGATCGACCCCAGGCCATATATATATATATATATATATATATATATATATATCATTATTATTTAATTTGGGAAACATTGACGTACGTGTATATATACTACTTAGCTTGCTTACTTGAATTGCATGTATGTGCATTGATGAATCTGTTATTATTGCAAATTGTAGTACGAGCGTCGTTAATTAGAGATCCGGAAGTCATCATCATTTAATTATTATATATATATATATATATCATCATCAATAAGTAGTACATATATATATACGAGGTAATTAATAATGACACGTGCCCACGACCCTGCCCAAAAGCGATCGACCCGAATTGAAGTACGTAGCTACGCTTGCTCTGATCTAGAAAGTGGATTGCCCGATCCGTAACTGCTGGCCTGGCCACCCGATCGATTAGTTTCAGGTTAACTAGTGATGCATGATAATTATAATAACCAGTTCCGTAATTAAAAAGAAAATGACCCGATTCGAGGTAATTGAATCAAAAACTAAAAATAATTAATAACTAACCCGATCGATAAAGTTATTAATTACAAACCCGCCGAATCGAACCCGATTGGAATTGATTCCCAGGCCAAACCCGATCCGAGCTAATAATTAAACGTAACTTACGCCTATAAAATAAAATTTAGAGCAAAGTAAAATAAATTAAATTAAATTTAGAGCAAAGTTAAATAAATTAATTTAGAGCAAAGTTAATGAGCTTATTTCGTGCCTCAAATTTTAATACCGCGCGCGCGTATCTGAAAAATTAAAAAAAATATACATAATCTATAAAAACGGTGTTTTAGAAATTCACCGTTGTTATTCCTTTCAACAACGGTTTATAATAAATAAACCGTTGTCTTAGTGTTATTACTTTCTACAACGGGTGTTATTTAACCGTTGTTATTCCTCTATAACAACGGTGGTTTGTAGGATAACCGTTGTCAATAGTTTCTCTTAATAAACCCTTTAGTTTCTCTTAATAAAAAATAATTTACAATCCTATAGAGTAAATTTTACACACGTACATTATCATCATCATCCTCCTCGTTTACAATCATCCTAGTTTACAACACAAATCTTTTTGTTTAGTATCATCATCATCCTCCTCGTACTCGTGATCATCATCCTGTTCTCTTTATCATCACCCTGTTCTCATTTTCTTTATCAGGTAATTTTTGTGTTTCGTCTTTAGGGTTTTAAGATTGAAGTTCATCTTTTTGTTTTCCTTTTCTATTTATCGTTCTCTTTATCATGTAGTTTCATTCCTTTCTAAGTTTTTAGAGTTTTAGAATCTCTGCATGACTCTTTATTTGTTCAGTTACTATTTCATTCATTTCAAGGTCTTAGGGTTTTAGAATCGCTGTATGCATGACTCTGTTCCGTTACTATTTCATTTATTTTGAAGTTCTTAGTGTCTTAGGATTATCATGGGTGAAAAACGGAAAAGAGTAGACAACAATGATAAGGGGGATAAGCCTGGTGAGAGGGGTGCTTCGAAGTGCTCTGCAGCCCCTGCAGCTATAGCGGCAAAAACGCCGATGGAAATAAAATGGAGTGTGAAAGGTGTTCCTACTGGTCCAAATGCTAGCCATTTAGCCACTTGGATTGGAGTTACAACCAAACAGTTTGTGCCTATAGATTTAGATGATTTCAGGAATATAAATCCTTCATTGCGGAACATACTCTTGAAACGTATAAAGGTATGATAATATCTTTAGCTAAACACCATTTTATTTTGCATAAGTTACTATTACATAAGGCAGGAAGCCGTATAAAGGTTCGTATAAAGGTATGATATTAGACAGCCGCTTATTAGTATATATGATGATGATGCAGGAAGCTTTAGATATTCCAGACTGCCATGATAAGTATCTATTACGTAAGGCAGCGGCAGTCTTAAGGCAGTGGAGGTGTGACCTTGCCAAATTACACTTGTATGTGGACAAGGAGACGGGGCAGATGCATAAGAGCCCACCGACAAAGTACCCCAACATCACTCAGCAACAATGGGATAATTATAAGGCGAAACGAGCTACTGAAAAAGTTTCAGGTTAAGTATCCATGTCATATGTTTACATTTTTCTAAAACTCTACTTAAGGTTACATTTTTCTAAAAGTTTCAGGTTACATTTTTCTAAAACTCTACTTGTATCTATAATTTTCTAATTGTCTCATCTACTTGCGATTTTATATGATTTGAAGAGCGTTAGCGCCAGAAATCGTGCTAACATCTCACAGAAGCGGGGGGTATATTATGTTTCTCGAGGCGGTTACAGATTGATAGAAGAAAATCTCGTAAGTAGCATCTATATATTAGATTTTTTTAATCATACTTGGACTTGATATACATGTATACATATATTATTTTTGAGTTAATGTGTAGGTGTCAAAGGGAGTGACCGACTTGAATCGGCACGTAACTTATAAAGAAGGGCACACGCCTAAAGGATCCCGACATGTAACGAATATGATCAGGAAGTCTTGGCCAACATAGTAAGTATTATTTTATTAAGACGGGTTTTTAATAACTTTATTGTTTAATTCTTGTATGTCTGACTGTGACACCATCAAATTTGCGAAGAAAAAAAATAATTTAAATTACATAACGAAGGTGTCATAAAACAAAAAGGGTCATTACAAAACGGAAAATAATATTATACATACGAATTATACAAGACGGGAGACATATCTCCCGTATAAATACTGAAATAAAAGAGTGTATAATAATATACAATCTAAGAACCGAATATAGGTCCAAGGTAAATACTTCGCTCACTAGCTCGTCA
This sequence comes from Heliosperma pusillum, assembly GCA_022085475.1. Classification (NCBI taxonomy): domain Eukaryota; kingdom Viridiplantae; phylum Streptophyta; class Magnoliopsida; order Caryophyllales; family Caryophyllaceae; genus Heliosperma; species Heliosperma pusillum. The sequence continues at coordinate 14,171 of JAIUZE010070572.1, read as the reverse complement.
ATGTACCCCAAATATGCATCACCACCTGTTCGACCGCATTAAATATAAACACGGAAGCCACAGTCAGTGGGGAGAAACTCCGAGTTCTCCCAGCCACGAAATGTCGAGTTTAATGAAACATGAATAACATAAAAGCAATGTATATGGAAAATACAAAACTTAAACATATATGATATGCTTTTCATGTTATGAAACAGATAACTAACAAATAACCTAGCATGTGAAAGCTATCATGTGAAACCGATAATAAACTATGACTCGAGGTAGGGAAGCTGGTATGCTAGCTCAGAGGTTCCTCTCAGAAACATGGACATGATACACTCAAACCCTAATCAACACGTAATCATGTGAATCAGTTAACAACCGGTAATCCAAACTCTATCAATCCTAGCCGGCTTGCATCTCACCTTCTAGAACTCATAGAATCATACAAACATGAAAGACTTATACTTCTACAAACAGGCATAAGTTCTTAGAACCGTCAATAGTCGACTTCTGTAACTCGAGGCTATACCAAAAGGTAGGAAAACATCCTAGTCCTAGACTGATCAGACCTAGCGACAACAGCTATTCCATTCCCCGTCTCATGACATAACCGTACACGAGAAACTCTACTAGGCGACCCCCTAAGCAGAGATGGCTAGTACTTAAGCTGGCTCCATTACCAAAATGAAATAGGCAGCCATGCCCCGACTTGGATATAAACCCACCAAGCCGAGACACAAAAGCTATCAAGCGGTGAACTATATGCTCGTTAAAGATAGTACGGCCTATCAATGTCATGGTTCCCCCCAAGCTACTCATTTAGAATTAGAATGGTCAAGACGCCATATCTCATAATTCTCTATGGGTACTTAGTCAACACGACACCAACCATATAATAAAACAGGCACGGGAAAAACATCCTATCATGTGACTATTGCATATAAATCGTAATCAAATATCATATCGCCTCATATCTACTAAGGCTAAATCATTAATTAAATACAACCTTACCTGAAGACAAATCCCCGACCCGAGTCCCGCGACGGGTCATCAGTCAACCGGGGCTGACTAGATCTTAGTTTGACCAAACCCGTTTGGTCAAACCGGCTCGAAACAGAGTCTTAGCCCTCGAGGCTTGAATATAAAATCAACATATTCAATACATGTTATTTCATTAAAAACTTCTAACATGTGAATAATTAAATCTTCCGTAAACCCCCGCTTGACTTAAAGGCTATCAAATTAAACTACGATCTCGTCTTATAATTTCAAATGTGAGAAATAAAATTTTATGCAAAATATAATTTAATTTAAATAATTTACTTAGTAGAATTCACCACTTGCTAAAGATAAAAACACGATAAAAATGAACGATAAACTCAAAACCGTAACGAGTCACAAGGTGGGACCAAGGGCTGACTGGCCGGACCCCAGGGGCCTGATTGGGCCCCCGGGCTGTTTTGGTGAAATGGAAGATTTTACAAATTTCATAAAACCGTTTCCTAATATTTCCCGCATGCTTTAACATATTTTAAAACCCGTCAAAACAACAACCAATCAATCAAACATCGACACAACCCAAAGACCAAAACCCGGACCCACCATGGACCAACCCAGACCGGTCTGAACCGGCCTGGACCGGCCTGGTTTGGACCGGTTTTCCAGCCACCAATTCGGCCACCACAAAACAACAACCCCAAATTTCCAAATTAATTCTAACATGTTTTTAATTAATCAACACCCATTTTAACAACCAATTTAACCATCCATCATACAACAATCATCATCATGAAGAAAACATAAAAATATAACAAGAACAACCAACATGTTATAAAATCATAAAACACCATAATAACTACTACTTAACATGGACTAACTAAAAATCATAAAATCATAATAATATGAACTAAAAACTAAAGATGAACCCAAAACCTAAAGAAAACCAAAGCTATGTAACTTTATCCGCGAGTAATCTCGGAATCGTTCGTAGACTAGCTAAAATCAAGTAGCACCAAAGAATAAGAACTAAGCAAACTAAGAAAAACCCGTCTTCTAGTTCTCCAAGGATATACGAGTCTCCAAACTCGTCTTCAAAATCTTCCCCTATAAGAAAGGACAAGAAAAACATTATTAGAATTTAAACTTGATTTTCCATAATTAAAGTGTTGAAAACGATTTTGACGGAATTGAAAATAAACCGTACTAGAAGATGGGGAGCGAAGAGGAGATCCTAGAAATATAAGTTAGGACGGATTTAATTAAGAAATGAAGGTTTTATGACGGTTTTGCTCAAGAACGATGAAGAACGGATGAAGAACGCGAAGAACGCTCAAGAACGATTAAAGAAAGTGATATTTTGATCTTAATTTGATTTGTTGAAAAATGAAAAGTTGTTTGTGAGTAAAATGGAGTGTGTGAGCCGTGAGTTTATAGAGCAAAAATAGTGAGTTGGGTTTGAAATTGTTGTTATGGAATCGACCCGGTACAATAATTATATTACCGTAATTAATTAGATATTAAGTTAATTGAATTAAATATCAAGATATTATGTTATTGTAATGAAAAGAAAGAAAATATCAAGGTCAAAGAGAGAGGAAAAACCGTGAGGATAGGAGAGAAAGCGGGTCTGATTTTGAGCGATTTGCGTAATTTTCGTTAACTGATCGATAAAGTTGAAAATATCTTAGATATTCTTATTAAATTAATCAAAAGAATTAAAATATCTAACGTGAGTGGAAAACGATGACATGGGCGCGTGACTCATGCCAAAGTCGAGTTTCGATTTTGTTGCGCGCTTTACGATGCGGCGGGAATAGTTAAATGACGTTCGGTTAAAAACCGTATAAGTTATTCTTTAAATTCCGAATAAATTCAAAATAATTATATTAAATTATGATAAATCATAATAAATCTTAATAAAAATAAATCAAAAATATTATTTTTTTAAATAAAATTTTGGTCCTCAAACTTATGAGGCGAGTCGGGAAAAAGTCAACGGAAGTCAAAGTTGACTGAAAGTCGAGAAAAGTCGAAGATGACTTAAAAGTCAAGAAAAGTTTAGGACGACTTAAAAGTCAAGAAAAGTCAATGACGACTTTCAAAAAGTCAAGAAAAGTCAAGGACGACTTAAAAGTCAAGAAAAGTCAAAGATGACTAAAAACGGTCTTTTCATGAAATCTCTCAAAAATTCCAAATACGAACGCGGAATTTCAAAATAAGACTCGGAACAAAAATTCCTATTTTAAAAAACTTAAGTTCTACTGAAAAGTGTTAGTAAATATTTTTACTAGAAAAATTGGTATTTTTCGGGTTGTTACAATCACCCCTCCTTTTAAAAAGTTTCGTCCTCGAAACTTAGAAGAAAGAACGTAACATATATGTAGGTCTATTTCAAAACTGTTAAAAATATACTTGAAATAAAAATATAGGGGCTTATCAATGGAACGAAAGATTCTCGTCGGCCGTCAAAAACCTCGTCGTCCAAATCAAAGACTTAAAAGATACATTTTCGCATCACTAAATGAGAAAACTAGTTATCGAACGTCTCCAATAACAAGTCTCAACACTCCTTGACGGTAAAATACTTGAAATCATAAAACATTTCCAAAAGCTTTTAAATAAAAAAATTTATAGTAAGGATAATAACTCTATTATCTATTCCTAAAATTTCTAACTAAAGCTTATAGTAGTATATCTAAGAGTAATGATACTCAATAGAAGGAACTGAATATTCGAAAGAATACATCGAATAGAAAGAAAGAAGAAAGAAGAAATAAATCACAAAACTATCTTCCATCTATGACAAGTCAAATGTCGATCGCAACTCGACAACACTAACTGCAACCGAATCTAGTCCTCAAGAGAGTGCAATCAATCCTCAACATTTTCCATCATCGGATTCCTACCAAATCTTTCCTAAGCATGACCCATCGAGTAACAACTCCCAATTATTCAAATTCAATTAGAATCTTCTAAAGTCCATCGAAACTATTATTGGAAATTACCATCAAAATATTTATAAATAAGGAAACAAGAACGTTAACAACCTCAAAGTAAAGGACTTACTATGAAATCCTTTAATCCAATTTATTCAAAAATTCATTACCCTAAATTATTAACCATGACCCTTCTCATCCTCAAAAGTTGAATCACAAAACCTCAAAGAGATTAGTCACACAAATATTATTTCACTTAACTTTAGCCTAACATAGAACAATGCAACCGTAAATCAATTTATTTATCTCTTCCAAACTCTCAATACATCAGTTTTCGCTTATGACGATATTCCTCAAGTTGTGTCATCCAAATCTTAATTCCTCAAAGTATTTATTCTCGTTAGGGTCAAACATTTAACGACAACAAATTTTTTTCAAGTAACATTTAAAGAACCACTAAAACTCTTAACCACAACAACCAACCACCATTATGCTTAATTCGATCCTCAAAAAGAAATGATATTGCAACTTCAAGTTTTCATAGTCTAAAACCACTAAGATAGTTTCTTCCTAAACTTATTTTCCATTTTCCATAATCATTTAAACACGAAACTAGCTCCATAGGACGGTTAGGTATCATATTCGAAACTCCTATTTACTCCAAAATAGACATATCAAACGCATGGTCTTCAAACCAATACTAAACTTCTAAGCCCAAAAGACTAAATTACTAATGAGTTAAGAATCATAGCCAATTCCTTCGACCTTATACCATCGAATATCCTGAACTATTACTCACAAGTCATGACAAGCATCAAACCTTACAATTTTTTAAACATACTTCTCCACACCTTCCTCAAGGACACCAACTCTCACCACCATATGGTGAAATTAGATCTATAACATTTTCCTTAAATCACAAGTTCATTCTAACAAACACTAATATTCCACAAGATTCAAAGTTCTTCCGACTAAGTATAATATACCTCAACCCGATGGTTATGACATCCATAAAATGTTACAAGAGGGAGGTAAGGATACTAATGGTGTAATGGAGGAACTATTAAGAGTAATTTCTAAGAGGTAAATAGGTTGGAGGAGAAAGAAGCACCTAGATAGAAGGAAAAGGCATAATACTATAAGGACGAGAAAATTCAAAGATGAAGAAGAAATTCACTTCAATTAGGCTTTATAAATCTTCAAATCTTCGGTAGAGAATACTCCTTCAAGGTAACACATATTCCACCATAAGGCGTAATATTGCTCCTAGCAATTTGGCTCGCCACCCAAGCATAGCCTCCTTGGCAATTGTCTTCTTTATGAGGAGGGACCTGGTTGGCACTAACAACCATCTCTTCTACACGCGGTCCAACCGTCTTCATAAGAAACAAAACAAATTAAGTTACTCCTAACAATTAGCATAAACAATTAGACTACAACATAAATCCTAATCTACCCAACCTACCATTCTATCTCACAAGTTTATTATTTTATTAAGGTCAAGTTATTTATACAAGGGTACACAAACGTGCGTCGGGAGCAAAAATGCTCTGATACCAACTGTGACACCCTCAAATTTGCGGAAGAAAAAAAAATAATTTAAATACCTAACGAAGGGTGTCATAAATAAAAAGGTTCATTACAAAAGAAAATTTATTATACATAAGAATTATACAAGACGGGAGACATATCTCCCGTATAAATACGGAAATAAAAGAGTGTATAAAAATATACAATCTAAGAACCGAATATAGGTCCAAGGTAAATACTTCGCTCGCTAGCTCGTCAATGTACCCAAAGTATGCATCACCACATGTTCGACCGCATTAAATATAAACACGGAAGCCACAGTCAGTGGGGAGTAACTCCGAGTTCTCCCAGCCACGAAATGTCAAGTTTAATTAAACATGAATAACATAAAAGTAATGTATATGAAAAATACAAAACTTTAAATAGTATGATATGCCCTTCATGTTATGAAACAGAAACTAACATATAACTAGCATGTGGAAAGCTCTATGTGAAAACGATAATTAAACTATAACAAGAGGTAGGGAAGCTTGGAGCTAGCAGAGGTTACCCGATAACGTGGCCCATGATACACTCAAAACCCTAACAAAACGTATCATGTGAATCAGTTAAACATCGGTAATCCAAACTCTCTCGAATCCTAGCCGGCTTGCATCTAACCTTCTAAAACTCATAGAATCATCAAACATGAAAGACCAATCCGTCTACAAACAGGCATAAGTTCTTAGCACGGCCCATAGTCGACTGTAACTCGAGTCTATACCACGAGGTAGGATATACTTAAATATTTAGGCTCAGCGGTCACTCCGGGAACATGGCCCAAATACCAAGCACACATCTAGGCTCAGCGGTTACACTAATAACATGGCCCAGATCCAAAGCACATATCTTAGCTCAGAGGTTCCTCTCAGAAACATGTCCAAGATACGACTCAACCCTAAACCTAGACTGCGCAGACCCAGAGAAATGCGAAGATCCATCGCATGCAAGACCCATGATACAATCACATGAGTACACCCTAAGAAGATCCATCAAAGGGGTTGGCTAGTACTTAAACTGGCTCCATTTCCCAAAGTGGAAACAATGGCAGCCATACCCCGACTTGGATATAAACCCACCCAGCCGGGACACAGAAGCTATCAAGCGGCGAACTATATACTCGTTAAAGACAGTACGGGCCTATCAATGTCGTGGTCCAAGCTACTCATTTAGAATTAGCATGGTCAAGACGCCATATACTCATAATTCTCTATGTGTACTTAGTCAACACGACACCAACCATATAATTAAACAGTCACGGGAAAAAGGCTTCCTTACAATGTGACTAATTTCATATAAATCATCTTCAAATATCATATCGCCTCATATCTACTAAGGCTCATTCATTCATTCATTAAATAAAACCTTACCTGAAGACAAATCCCCGACCCGAGTCCCGCGACGGGTCATCAGTCAAAACGGGGCTGACTAGATCTTAGTTTGACCAAACCGTTTGGTCAAACCGGCTAGAAACAGAGTCTTTACCAATTAGACTTAGACATAAAATCAACATATTCATTACATGTTATTTTATTAAAACTTCTAACATGTGAATTATTAAATCTTACGAAAAAACCCGCTTGACTTAAAGGATATCAAATTAAACTAAATCACGTATTATAATTTCTAACAGGTGAGAAATAATAATATATTGAAAACCTTTTAATTAAATATTTTACTTATTAAAATTTCCCACTTGTTAAATATTACAAAACACGATAAAATAACAATACTCAAAAACCGTCACAAATCCAAGGGGACCCACGGTTCATTTGGAACCGGTTTTGGTTATCTTTTCTAAAAAAACCGTTTCATAATATTTCCCGCATGCTTAACATATTTAAAACCCGTCAAAAACAAACAACAAAAACCATCAAGCTATCGACAAAAATCCAAAGAACCAAAACACGGACCAACCAGACCGGGCTGGACCGGGTCTGAACCGGCCTGGTTTGGCCCGGTTTTCCAGCCACCAAAACAGCCACCCTACGGCCACCACCAACATCACTCTAAATTATTTCTAACATGTTTTAATTAACAACATCCATATTAAACAACCAATTCATCCATCATGCATACAAAAATCATGATTATGAATAAATCATCAAATATGTCAAGAACACTTAACATGCCAAAATTCATCCAACATAATAATATAACAACTTATCATGTTACTAGTTAAAAATCATAAATAACTATAACATGAACATAAACAAAAGAAAACAAAGGTATGTAACATTAATTCGTCGAGTAACTCGAAATCGTTACCTTAGCTAGCACAAAATCAAGTAGCACCAAAATAAGATAGTAAATAAGAAACCCGTCTACTAATCTTCCCCTAATATATACGAGTCACCAAACTTGTCTTCAAAATCTTCCCCTATAAGAAATGACAAGAAAAACATTATTAGAATTAAAACTTTATTTTCCATAATTAAAGTGTTGAAAACGATTTTGTCGGAATTGAAAATAAACCGTACTTGAAGATGGAGAGCGAAGAGGAGATTCTAGAAATATAAGTTAGGACGGATTTGAACAAGTAACGAAGGTTTTGTGATGATTTTGCTCAAGAACGATGAAGAACGATGAAGAACGATGAAGAACACCAAGAACGATTAAAGAAAGCATTAAAAAGGTATTAAGTTGATTTAGTGTAAAATGAAAAGATAATTAGTGAGTAATGGTGAGTGTGAGTGCCGTGTAAATATAGAGAAAAATGGAGTCGGGTTTTGAAATTGTTGTTACGGAATTGACTCGGGTTTTATAATTATATTATGGTAATTAATTAGATATTAAGTTAATTAAATCAAATATCTAGATATTATTTAGATATTATGTTATTATAATCAAAAGAAAGAAAATATCAAGTCCTAAGAGAGGAAAAAGAGACGTGTGAATTGGAGAGAAATCGGGTATGTTTTTAAGCGATCTGCGTAATTTAAACGGACCGATTGATAAAGTAACAAATATCTTAGATATTTATATTAGTTTAATCAAATTAATTAAAAGATCTAATATGAGTGGGAAAAGGTGACATGGGGCGTGTGACTCATGCAAGAGTCGGGTTTCGGGTTTGATTCGGGACTTAAGTTGACTCGGGAATAGTTAAATGACGTTCGGGATTAAAACGTAAAACCTTCTCTTTAATTCCGAATTAATTCAAAATAATTATATTAAATTATCATAAATTCAAATAAATCGTAATAAATTAAAATAAATTAAATTTATTATTTTTCAAATATAATTTCGGTCTTTCAAATTACGGGATGAGTCGGAAAAGTCAACGAAAGTCCAAGTCGACTTAAGAGTCAAGAAAAGTCAAAGACGACTCAAAAGTCAAGAAAAGTCAAAGATGACTCAAAAGTCAAGAAAAGTCAAAGACGACTTAAAAGTCAAGAAAAGTCAAAGACGACTTAAAAGTCAAGAAAAGTCAAAGACGACTTAAAACGGGATTCTCATGGAATCTCGCGGAAATTCCAAATACGAACTAGGAAATTCCCAATTCGACTCGAAACAATAAATTCTAAATTAAAACTTAAATTTGCTGAAAAGTATCCGTAAAATATTTTCACTAGAAAAATAGGGTACATTTCGGGTTGTTACAGACATGGTTCCTCTCTGGAGCAAACTTTCTTCTTTTCTGCTGGACAGGTTTGTAGCTTGGATCCACGCTGAGCTTGTGAGTTATGATGTTAGGATCTATCCCTACCATATCATCGTGTGACCAAGCGAAGCATTCTGCATTGGCTCTTAACAACCGAACAAGCTCCTTCCGAATATCGCATGTGCACTGTGATCCAATCAGCACAGTCCGCTCTGGGTGCAGCGCGTCCAGGTTGACTTCACCCAGCTCCACTTGTGTTGGCACAATGTATTCTTCCTGGACACGCTAGCTCTGTAATTGCTATGCAGGCGGGTTGGCTGTTGATCAGAGAGCTGCTTTGTAGCAATCCCTAGCATCCTCCAAATCTCCACGTATCTCTTGCACTCCCAAGGGTATTGGAAACTTCAGACACTGGTGGTAGGTGGAAGGTATTGCCTTCATATCGTGGATCCAGGGCTTGTTAAGGATTACATTGTAAGTAGATGGCCTATTAATAACCAAATATCTTACCTTTTTGTTAACTCCTCCAGCGTAGGTAGGAATGATAATCTCTCCCAGGGAGTGTTCCGTTTCACCACTGAAGCCAACCAGGGGGATAGCCTTCTTTACCATATCCTTCTCGTTGAATCCCATGTTCTTGAATGTCTCGTGCATGATCAAGTTGACCGAGCTCCCATTATCTACCAGAAGTTTCATGAAAGTGCAATTCCTATGGAGAGGGTGATCATCAAGGCATCATGGTGTTGTTTTGGGGTAGCCTTTGCATCTGTCTCGTCAAAAGTGATCGTCAGAAGATCCTAGTGGTTGACTCTGCAGGAAAACTCTGGCTCATCCCCCTTAGTTTCAGTGGCTCCCCATTTTGCTGCTAAGCAAGTGAGCCCACATAGCTCCGAGCCTCCTGTAATTACATTCACATTCCTAGTGCACACAAGGGGAGGTGGGGGGAGAACCTGATTTGAGGAGTTTACTATGGTGGAGCCTTTTGGCATGAGGTGGTCCAGGTTTCCCTGGTTGTAGTGATACTTGACTCTTTTTCTCAGTGAAAAACATTCATCGGTGGTATGGCCTATGTCATCGTGGAACTCACATCTCTTTCATGTGTCCCGCTTGTCGGAGGAACGTTCTTCCAGGCGTTTCTTTGGCCATCTGACTCTGTGTCCTAGCTCTTTCAGGGCCTTGAGCACTCCTGCAAGACCAGTGGAAAATCCATACTCACTTACCCTTGGAGGTAGATCCAATTTTTTCGTCCAATCTGTGCCCCCAGACACTTTGTTCACCATTCTGCTGTAGGGCTTGGATCTCTCTCCCCTCTTTTCCACTGCTGCCTTTCTAGATATATGCTCTGTCTCATATGTGGTTCTCCTGGATCCAGAATCTTCTTCCAACCTGATAGCACCTAGTGCCTTTGTTTGTACATCCTCAAAGGTAACACATGGGTACTTAGTCAGGTCCTTGTACAAATCTGACTCCTGGTGGAGTCCCTGGTGGAAAGCTTCTGTAGCGGTTGCTATGTCACATTGAGGGATCGCCACTTTCTTCTTGTTGAACCTGTTCAAGAAGTCACGAGTGGATTCATCGAATCCATGCACTATCCGGTAGAGGTCGCTGGTCTGCTTCTCCGGCTTTCGGCTGCTGGCGAACTGCTGGTTGAAGGCATTGACCAAGTCTGCGAGAGATGTGACACTTCGGTTGGGCAAGCTGACGAACCATTGCAAGGCTGCTCCAGATAATATTGATCTGAATCCCTTGCACATGCAGGCTGACTTCAAGGATCCAGTTGCGGTCACCGCCATCATTTTCTGCTTGTAGTGGTTGATGTTATCAAGGGGGTCTGCGGTGCCATCTTAGAGCGTCATGGCTGGCGGCACGCATCCTTTAGGGACACTAACGAGAGCTTTGTCATCCACGAAGGGAGAGTCTGTGTGACACCCTCAAATTTGCGGAAAGAAAAAAATTAATTTAACTAAATAAAAGATGAGAATACATAACAAAGGTGTCTGAAATAAAAGGTTCATAACAAAAAGGAAATAATATTATACAAAAGAAATATCCAAAACGGGAGACAGGTTTCCCGTATAAATACTGAAATAAAAGAGTGTATAATAATATACAATCCTAAGAACCGAATATAGGTCCAAGGTAAATACTTCGCTCGCTAGCTCGTCAATGTACCCAATGTATGCATCACAAACCTGCCAACCGCATTAAATAGAAACACGGAAGCCACAGTCAGTGGGGAGTAACTCCGAGTTCTCCCAGCCACGAAATGTCGAGTTTAATAAAACATGAATAACATAAAAGCAATGTATATGGAAAATACAAAAACTTAACATATATGATATGCTTTTCATGTTATGAAACAATTAACTAACATATAACCTAGCATATGAAAGCTATCATGTGAATCCGATAATAAACTATAACACGAGGTAGGGAAGCTGGTATGCTAGCTCAGAGGTTACCGTTAACATGGCCATGATCCACTCAAACCCTAATCAAACATAATATCATGTGAATCAGTTAACAATCGGTAATCAAACTCTATCAACCTTAGCCGGCTTTGCATCGAACCATTCTAAGATTCATAGAATAATACAAACATGAAAGACAAATACTTCTACAAACAGGCATAAGTTCTTAGTACAGTCAATAGACGACTTCTGTAACTCGAGGCTATACCACAAGGTAGGAAAACATCCTAGTCCTAGACTGATCAGACCTAGCGACAACAGCTATTCCATTCCCCGTCTCATGACAAAACAGTAACAAGAATCTCTACTAGGCGACCCCCTAGACAGAGTTGGCTAGTACTTAAGCTGGCTCCATTCCCAAAGTGGAACTCTTAGGCAGCCATGCTCCGACTTGGAGATAAGCCCCCCAGGCCGGAACACAAAAGCTATCAAGCAGTGAACTATATACTCGTTAAAGATAGTAAGGCCTATCTATGACATGGTCCAAGATACTCATTTAGAATTAGAATTGTCAAGACGCCATATACTCATAATTCTCTATGGGTACTTAGTCAACACGACATATATCATCCAATCAAACAGTCACGGGAAAAACTTCCTAACATGTGACTAATTGCATATAAAAATCATATTCAAATAACATATCGCCTCATCTCTACTGAGGCTAATTCATTAATTAAATACAACCTTACTTGAAGACAAATCCCCGACCCGAGTCCCGCGACGGTCATCAGTCAAAACGGGGCTGACTAGATCTTAGTTTGACCAAACCCGTTTGATCAAACCGGCTAGAAACAGAGTCTTTACCATATAGACTTGAACATAAAAATCATCATATTCATTACATGTTATTTTATTAAAACTTCTAACATGTGAATTATTAAATTTTACTAAAACCCGCTTGACTTAAAGAATATTAAATTTAACTATAATCTCGTATTATAATTTCTAACATGTGAGAAATAATAATTTTATGAAAAACCTTTTTTAATTAAATATTTTACTTGTTAACATTTCCCACTTGCTAAATATTACAAAACACGATAAAATGGCAATAACTCAAAAACCGTCACAAGACCAAGGAAGGGACCCACGACCTGATTTGGGCCGGACAATACATGGGCCTGGACTGGGCCCACGGACTGATTTGGGCTAATTTGGGCTGATTTGATCGACTTTACTAAAACCGTTTCTTAATATTTCCCGCATGCTTAACATATTTAAAACCCGTCAAAACAACAACAAAACAATCAAGTATCGACACAACACCCAAGGACCATCCCCAGACCAAATCCAGACCGGGCTGGACCGGCCTGAACCGGCCTGAACCAGGCCTGAACCGGCCGGTTTGGGCTGGTTTTTCCGGCCACCTTATTCGGCCACCACCACCAATCACACCAAATTATTTCTAACATGTTTTAATTAATCAACAACCATTTTAACATCCAATTCAACCATCATTCATACAAAAATCATGGTTATAATAAATCATACAAATATGTCAAGAACACTAACATATTAAAAATTCCATACAACATATAAATCATACTACTTATCATGTTACTACTAAAAATCATAAGTAACAATAATATGAACTAAAACAAAAGATGAACCAAAAACAAAAGATTTGTGACATTAATTCGTCGAGTAAATCGGAATTGTTACCTTAGCTAGCAAAATCAAGTAGCACAAAAAAAATAAGAACTAAGAAAATAAGAAACCCGTCTTCTAATCTTCTCCTAAAATATACGAGTCACCAAACTCGTCTTCAAAATCTTCCCCTATAAGAAATGACAAGAAAAATATTTGTTAGAATTAAAACTTGATTTTCCATAATTAAAGTGTTGAAAACGATTTTGTCGGAATTGAAAATAAACCGTACTTGAAGATGGAGAGCGAAGAGGAGATTCTAGAAATATAAGTTAGGACGGATTTGAATAAGAAATGAAGGTTTTATGACGATTTTGCTCAAGAACGACGAAGAACGATGAAGAACGATTAAAGAAAGTGTTAATTAGATCTTAAGTTTATTTATTGTAAAATGAAAAAGTAGTTAGTGAGTAAAGTGGGGTGGGAGTGCCGTGTAATTATAGGGAAAAATGGAGTCGGGTTTTGAAATTGTTGTTACGGAATTGACTAGGGTTTTATTATTATAATAAGATAATTAATTAGATATTAAGTTAATTAAATCAAATATCTAGATATTATGTTATTGTAATCAAAAGAAAGAAAAATATCAAGCTCTAAGAGAGGGTGAGAGTGCCGTGTGGTTTAGGTAGTAGTCGGGTCTGATTTTAAGCGATTTGCGTAATTTATGTTAACGGATCGATAAAGTTATAAATATCTTAGATATTATTATTAGTTTAATCATATTAATTAAAAATATCTAAAGTGAGTGGAAAAAGGTGACATGGGCGTGTGACTCATGTTAAAGTCGAGTTTCGGGTTTGTTTCGGGATTTAAAATGACTCGGGAATAGTTAAATGACGTTCGGGTTATTCTTTAATTCCAAATAAATTCAAAATAATTATATTAAATTTTCATAAATCCCAATAAATCTTAATAAAATTAAATTAAAAAAAAAATTTATTTTTTTAAATAAAATTT
>JAIUZE010070571.1:0-39019 GCA_022085475.1 Heliosperma pusillum | reverse complement strand
TCTTATTGGAGTTCATTGTCGAATATATACCGATCATAAAAGTTTGAGGTGCATTTTTACTCAGAAAGAGTTGAACATGAGGCAGAGAAGATGGTTAGAGTTAGTGAATGATTATGATGCCGAGTTGATTTACCACGAAGGAAAGGCAAATGTTGTGGCAGATGCATTGAGTAGAAAGACTAGTCATTCATTAAATGCTTTTAGTACGTTACCCGATGAACTGGTAACAGAATTTCAGAAGCTTCAGATACAGTTTGTTGGGAAAGGATTCGATTATCTTGGTGCTTTGACGGCGGAACCCGATTTCTATCGAGAGATTCGTACTTGTTTACCGAAGGATGCTACTTTCATCGCCATACGAGCAAAAATAATACTTGGGCAAGCTAAGGATTGTGCGGTGGATAATGATGGCTACCTTCGTTATCATGGTAGAATGTATGTTCCGAGAAGTGCCGAGTTGAGAAAGAGAATACTTGCTGAAGCTCACCTTTCTCATTATTCTATTCATCCTGGCGGTGACAAAATGTATAAAGATTTGAGACCACAGTTTTGGTGGCCTAGGATGAAGATTGAAGTAAAGGAATATGTTAGTAAATGTCTTACTTGTCAAAAGGTGAAGATTGAACATCAAAGACCCGGAGGCTTGTTACAACCTTTGGAAATTCCTCTTTGGAAATGGGAGTCTATTTCTATGGACTTCGTGATGGCTTTACCTAGAACTTCTAGTGGAAATAATTCCATCTGGGTTATTGTAGACCGTCTAACCAAGTGTGCCAGATTCGTGCCTATCAAAGAAACTTGGAAGATAGATGCTTTAGCTGGTGCTTATGTGAAAGAGATAGTACGCTACCATGGAGTTCCTAAAGATATAGTTTCAGATCGTGATCCGAGATTCTGTTCCCGATTCTGGACGGCTTTGCAAGAAGCCATGGGTAGTAAATTGTTGATGAGCACAACATTTCATGCCGCTACTGATGGTCAAACCGAGAGGACGATCCAAACTTTGGAAGATCTTCTTCGAGCTTGTGCCTTAGACTTTCATGTTTCTTGGGAGAAGTGTTTGCCTCTGGTGGAATTTTCTTATAACAACAGTTATCATGCTTCTATCATATGTTGAGTCCCGACATAGTGACTTAAACGATTGATCAAGTTCAAGTCATTCAAGAGCGAATGAAAGCCGCTCAAGATAGACAAAAATCCTATGCCGATGTCCGTCGTCGACCACTTGAATTTGATGTTGATGACCGTGTGTTCCTTAAAGTGTCACCAATGAAAGGAGTGAAACGGTTTGGAGTGAAAGGAAAGTTGAGTCCTAAATATATTGGACCGTTTCGTGTACTTAAGAGAGTTGGTCCTGTTGCTTATCGTTTGGAATTACCTCCGAACTTGAGTAAAGTTCATGATGTGTTTCATGTTTCGCAATTGAAGAATTATATCAGTGATCCGAGTCATATTAGTCAAGAAGAAGTGTTGGACTTGGGACCTAATTTGGCTTTGGAAGAAAGGCCGATTCGTATACTTGAAAGGGCTCACAAACAACTCCGAAACAAGGTGGTACCTTTAGTTCGTATCCTTTGGCGTTGTGGAAACGTCGAATCAGAAACTTGGGAACCCGAAGCTAAAATGTTAGCTAAATCTCCCGAGCTCTTCGCTTGAGGTAAATTTCCTTCTTTCTTTCCTCTTTCTATTCGATTTAACCGTTCGATGATTTCGTACCTTCTATCGATATTCGTGATGCTGACGAGAACCTGCCGTTCCGTAGATAAGACCCCGTATTATTCCAAATATAATTTTAACAGTTTTGAAATAGACCTACATATATGTTACGTTCCTTCTTCTAAGTTTCGAGGACGAAACTTTTTAAAAGGAGGGGTGATTGTAACAACCCGAAAAGTACCCAATTTGCTTAAGCAATAGCTTATGGATACTTTTCAGTAGAACTTAAGTTTTTAAAATAGGAAATTTTGTTCGGAGTCGTATTTTGAAATTCCGCGTTCGTATTTGGAGTTTTTGAGGGATTTCATGAAAAGACCGTTTTTGGTCATCTTTGACTTTTCTTGACTTTTAAACCGTCTTTGACTTTTCCTTGACTTTTTAAAGTCGTCATTGACTTTTTATTTATTTTTAAGTCGTCTTAAACTTTTCTGAACTTTTAAGCCATTTTGACTTTTTCCGACTTTTTAGTCGATTTTGACTTTCGTTGACTTTTCCCGACTCGTCTTGCGATTTTGAAGACCGAAATTTTATTTAAAAAAAAATAATATTTTTGATTTATTTTTATTTAGATTTATTAAGATTTATCATAATTTAATATAATTATTTTGAATTTATTCGGAATTTAAAGAATAACGTTTACGGTTTTAACCGAACGTCATTTAACTATTCCCGACTCATCGTAAAGCGCGCAACAAAATCGAAACTCGACTTTGGCATGAGTCACGCGGCCATGTCATCGTTTTCCACTCACGATTGGATATTTTAATTGATTCGATTAAAATAATACAAATATCTTAGATATTTGTTACTTTATCGATCCGTCAACGGAGATTACGCAAATCGAGCAAAAACAGATCCGTTGTCTCACCATACCACACGGCTCTCCTCTCCTTTTTCCCTCCTCTAATAGACTTTGATATTTTCATTACTTTTGATTAATATATCATAATATCTAGTTCACTATTCGCTTTATCGATCAGTTAACGAAAACTACGCAAAACGCTCGAAATCGGACCCGACAAGCACAATCCCACACGGCACACTTCCCCACTCTTAAGCCTTGATATTTTCATTATTTTTCATTTTAATATCATAATATCTTGTAATTAACTTTATCGTTAATTATATTTAATCGATTACCGTAAAACAATTATTAAACGCGAGTCAATTACGGAACAACAATGTCAAAACTCGACACCTTTATGTGTCTATAAACACACGGCACCCACACACTCCATATGACTCACAAACCACTTTTCATTTTACAACAAATCAAAATAAGATCAAAACCTCACTTTATTTAATCGTTCTTCGCGTTCTTCATCGTTCATCTTTAGTTCTTCATCGTTCTTGAGCAAAACATCCATAAATCCTTCATTTCTTAATTAAATCCTTCCTAATTTATATTTCTAGGATCTCCTCTTCGCTCTCCATCTTCACGTATGTTTTATTTTCAATTCCGTCAAGATCGTTTTCATCCTTTAATTATGGAAAATTTAGTTTAAGTTCTAATAATTGTTTTTCTTGTTATTTCTTATAGGGGAAGAGTTTGAAGACGAATTTGGGGACTCTTATATTTTGGGTGAAGACTAGTAGAAGGGTTTCTTAATTATTACTTCTTATTATTATTTTGTGCTAAGTGGATTTTGCTAGCTAAGGTAACCATTCCGATTTACTCGACGAATAAATGTCACATAGCCTTTAGGTTTTAGTTTATGTTCATATTATGTTTATTTAGGATTTGAGTTAGTAGTATAGCCTTAAGTTTTATTTATTTGGTTTTTTGGTTCATCTTTATTTTTGGTTCATATTATGATGATTTATGATTTTTAGTTAGTATTATGTTTTATGGACTTTTTATGGTGTTTTATGATTCCTTATGATTTTTATGTTTTATGGAATATTATTGTTGTTTTATGATTTTGATGATTTTTAAGTTGAAGTAAATTTTATGATGAATTATTGTTTTTGGTAAATTTTAAGTTGTAGGAAAGTTTTATGATGATTTTTGGTTCTTGATGATTTTTAAGTTATAGTAAAGTTTTATGTATATTTATTGTTCTTGATGAATTTTAATGATTTTAACAAGTTATGATTTTTATTGTTGTTTATGAAATTTTAACAAATTTAATGTTCTTGACAAATTTTGATGATTTTGACTAAGTTATGATTTTGTATGAATGTTGTTAAAATGGTTGTTTGATGATTAAAAACATGTTGGAATTGATTTGATGTTGTTTATGGGTGAACCGTGTGAAGGGGACTGAACCGGGTCCAAACCAGACCGGTCCAGGCCGGTTCAGACCGGTCTGGGTTGGTCAAGGTGGGTCCGGGTTTTGGTCTTTGGGTTGTGTCGATGTTTGATTGATTGGTTGTTGTTTTGACGGGTTTTGAATATGATAAAGCATGGGGGAAATATTAGAAAAACGGTTTTAAAATAAAGTGTAAAAGCTGCCATTTTTCAGCCAAAACAGCCCGTGGGCCCATCCAGGCCCATATTGGGTCCGGCCCATTTCAGCCCGTGGGTCCCACCTTGGGACTCGTGTCGGTTTTTGAGTTATCGTCATTTTTATCGTGTTTTGTAATATTTAGCAAGTGGGAAATGTTAATAAGTAAAATATTTAAATTTAAAAAGGTTTTCCATAAAATTATTATTTCTCACATGTTAGAAATTATAAGACGAGATCGTAGTTTAATTGGATATTAGTTAAGTCAAACGGGGTTTGGTTATAATATAATAATTCACATGTTAGAAGTTAATAAAATAACATGTATGGAATATGTTGGTTTTTATGTCTATGTCTATGTGATAAAGACTCTGTTTCTAGCCGGTTTGATCCAACGGGTTTGGTCAAACTAAGATCTAGTCAGCCCCGATTTGACTGATGACCCGTCGCGGGACTCGGGTCGGGGATTTGTCTTCAAGTAAAGTTGTATTTAATTACTGAATTAGCCTTAGTAGATACGAGGCGATATGATATTTGATTATTATTGATATGCAATTAGTCACATGATAGGATGTTTTTTTCCCGTGACTGTTTTATTATATGGTTGGTGTCGTGTTGACTAAGTACCCATAGAGAATTATGAGTATATGGCGTCTTGACCATGCTAATTCTAAATGAGTAGCTTGGACCACGACATTGATAGGCCGTACTATCTTTAACGAGCATACGGAGTTTGTCGCTTGATAGCGTTTGTGTCTCGGCATGGTGGGTTTATATCCAAGTCGGGGCATGGCTGCCTGATCCGTTTTGGGACTGGAGTCAGCTTAAGTACTAGCCATCTCTGCTTAGGGGGGCGCCTAGTAGAGTTTCTCATAGACGGTTATGTCATGGGACGGGGAACGGAATAGCTGTTGTCGCTAGGTCTGATCAGTCTAGGACTAGGATGTTTTCCTACCTTGTGGTATAGCCTCGAGTTACAGAAGTCGACTATTGACTGCCCTAAGACCTTATGCCTGTTTGTAGACGTATTGATCTTTCATGTATGTATGATTCTATGAGTTCTAGAAGGTGAGATGCAAGCCGGCTAGGATTGATAGAGTTTGGATTACCGATTGTTAACTGATTCACATGATTACGTGTTGATTAGGGTTTGAGTGTATCAGGGCCATGTTACATGGTAACCGCTGAGCCAGCATACCCGCTTCCCTACCTCGAGTTATATTTTATTATCGGATTCACATGATAGCTTTCATATGATAGGTTATATGTTAGTTAACTGTTTCATAACATGAAAACCATATCATATATGTTAAGTTTTGTATTTTCTATATACATTGCTTTTATGTTTTTCATGTTCATTAAACTCGACATTTCGTGGCTGGGAGAACTCGGAGTTACTCCCCACTGACTGTGGCTTCCGTGTTTCTATTTAATGCGGTCGAACAGGTGGTGATGCATATTTTGGGGTACATGACGAGCTAGCGAGCGAAGTATTTACCTTGGACCTATATTCGGTTCATAGTTTGTATATTATTATACACTAGTTTATTTCCGTATTTATACGGGAGATATGTCTCCCGTCATGTATATTTCTTTTGTAGAATTTTATTCCGTATTGTAACGAACCTTTTTATTATGTAATGACACCTTCGTATTGTATTCGTATCTTTTATGTATTAAAAATATTTTTTTTCTTTCCGCAAATTTGAGGGTGTTACAGTTTATATGTCGAGTCTCTATCTTATCAAGTATATGCCGCTAACGGTGAGATGTAAACCCTAGAGAGGATATAGTTGCCTAAGGGTGTCTTCCTTGAGTATGTCTATAATCGGATGTTTACAGTTGTGTACTTCATGCGCCTATATCTCAATACATTGAAATGCTTATATATACTTCTCGTAATTCACATGTATATATATATATATATATATATGTATGCTCTACTTGTTTATTATCGTTTAAGTATGTTATTTGTGATATGGCTGGGAGAACCCGGAGTTACTCCCCACTGACTGTGGCGTTCATGTTTTCATGAATGAACATGTTGGTTGGATGAATTTTGCTTGTTTTTGGGTTCGGGTGTGAGCTAGCGGGCGTTGGCCTCGACGATTCACCCATAGACGTTTCTTAGCTAGTTTGCTAAACAACTTTGATATTTGATAACGTTTTGAGAGACTACGTCTCTTTGTAGTCTTTTATACTTAAGCTTGTATTTATTCGACATTCCTCGTACTCTTCTTTTGGCATGTAAAAAGTTTCAAAAATATCGTATTTTCCACTATATAAATTGCATGCTTGTTACCTATCGCGAGGGTTGTTACAACTAGGTCCCTTATCTGCAAAATCCTTACCTTGACATTTTTGTTTTAAATTCTCGCCGCCATTTGTTTGTAGGAGTCCATCATGACTTGTGCACTAGCCCTTAGTTTGTCCACTGTGTCTAAGCTACTAGCCATTTCCACTTGGTTTCTGTTTTTGATTATGCATCCATACCTGTGCGTAGGTACCCTCATTTCTATAGGGATTACCGCCTCTGCCCCCAAAGACCAGGCTGAATGGTGTTTGTCCAGTGGCTATCTTTGAGGCAGTCCTGTCACACTAAAGGACCACATGGAGTTCTTATGCTCATATGCCCCAAGCTTCTTCTAGTCTCGTTTTTAGATTACCAATTAAAATTTTGTTACTGGATTCTGCCTGTCCATTGGATTGGGGGTTTCTGGGGGGTAGACTTATGCAGTGTGATGTTCCATCTAGAGAAGAAGGCCTCTGTTTGGTTAGAGATGAATTGAGACCCATTGTCACATATTATCTCTGATGGAATTCCAAATCTCCAGATGATGTTGCGCTTGATCAATGATATAACCTGGTTTTCTGTCACTTGGGAGAATGACTCTGCCTCTATCCACTTGGAGAAGTAATCAGTCATGGCCAGCATGAAGACCTTGTTTCATGGGGCTCTAGGTAGCTTTCCTACAATGTCCATCCCCCACTTCATGAAGAGCCATGGCGAGATGACTGGGTGTAAGGGTTTTGTAGGTTGGTGGGTAACCACAGTGTGTCTCTGGCATGCATGCATCACATTTTCTAGCGTATTCCATGGCATCTTTGCGCATTGTGGGCCACAAGTACCCTTGTCGGAGCGCTTTGTTTGAGAGGTTCATGCCCCCTTCATGATTTCCACATTCTCCGCTGTGAAGGCTATGCAAGACAGTCTCAGCTTCCTCTCTCCCGAGGCATCGTAAGTAAGGGCCTGCCATAGACGTCTTGAACAAGATACCATCGATTAGTATGAATCGAGAGGCACGCATCCTAAAACTTCTTACCTCCTTTCTGTTTGCTGGCATTATGTCGTGCTGCAACCAGTCTGGTACTGCTTCCTCCAGTCTGGGTGACTTTCTTCCGGGTTTTCAGTGTTTCTTAGTACTCCTGCCTCTTGTAACCATTGTGTGCGAGTCTTTGACTTTCCATTGTTTTCTTGTTCCTCCTTGTCTATGGACGGTTTCAGCACGTGTACAATAGGTATGGTGGAGAGGGTCCCTGGTTTGAAGTTTACCCCCGAGGTTGCTAAGGCGTATGCCTCAACATTCTATTGAAAGTTTTGCACTATGGCAGTTGAAGATGAGGGCACAACCGAGTATTTAACGTAGAAGAAAAATGATTTGGTGCATTAAGTAAACATGTATGTTGTTGAATCGTTTGAAGTGCAGGACATTTTGGTTCCCAATAACTAAGAGTAACTTTGTATCAATATTTCCAAGAAGTATGTTGGCGTTTTGTTACTCTATGAGCAGGGGAGGTTGACGTTGCAAATAAAAGATTTTGATAGAGAAATTATAACCTCTTTAATACGGAGGAAGCAGAGGCGTCTAAGGTCGTATGCGACCAAGGGCTTGGGTACCAGACCTCCGGTTTCGTTCACTAAATTTATAGGCTTTATTGGTGAAATTCAATATAAACCTCGAAAGTATAGTACACTTGAGCATTCGTACTCAGCGCCTCATTTTTTTGTGTTGGACTGGCTGGCTCTCTATTTATCTTAAGACGCCCCTGAGGATTCCAAATAATAGGAGGAAGTAGGGGCAAGAAAAAGGCGCAACGAAACAACAAAATATAATCGAATATCAGCCCCAAATAAAATATCGATTCTTGATGAATTCAATCCAAATGTATTCATCAATTAATAGAATATCGATTCTTGATAGAGCTGATATCACCGAACATTGCCAGCTTTAATAGATAGCAAAGGGATAATTAAGACATAACTACTCCGAGCCAAAATCATACCTCAATGATTAAGCACAATGAGATTCATTCAATAATGGAACGCTATAACCCTACTCATGGGAATCAGCTCCTGAAATAAAGCATTAGCAAATTAATCTTAAAGTACCAGATGTTAATTTTCCACTTGCCCTCCCATAGCCCCACTTAATTTCTGTATTTAATAAATATGAGTCGGGTTTCCTTTCACAAAGTGAGGGGTGAATCTATGAAACGGCAAGTGAAACCCACTCATTTTCCTACTTGCAACCCAACCTGTCTCGTCGAACAATAGACGAAGGGGGTAGTATAAATGTATAACACTCCGTAGTATATACTGGAGTATATTATTTAGTATCCTATTTGTATCACAATTATTGTGCCGCATTTAAAAAACGGAATTACTTTTTCACATACGAATTTTACTTTTTCACATACACTTTTCCATTAACTTTCCACATCATACCCTTTTTTTTTTTTTTCTAAAAACCTAAGCAAATTGACTCTTAGTATGTTATTTTTCCCTAAAATTGAATCTCTTTGCTATACAAACTTGAACAACGGATCACATTTCTCCAATTAGTAAAGTAATTTAGATGTGTATCAATTAATAATATGTTTGTAGAAATTATTAGGGTTTATTAATTAGTGAAATAAACATGTTTGATTGCTTATCAATTATCATGGATCGATTCATATAATTTCCGTAGTTCTTAACGTAATCCGTCGAGCAGACTAATTGAGATGCCCGATTTAATAAATATTGGATAGTGGAGAATATGACTAACGTGATCCAAATGATTCAAATGAAATCCAAATAGATGACTGCGGGGAAGTCATGCTACTGGAATGCAATTAGAAGGAGCAATGGCGCATGGACTTATCTTCAACTCTCCAACAGTCATCCGTGCACGGAGAAATGAAACTCCTTGCTGGAGCATGGCTGACCGGAGCACGGGTCGACCGGAGTAAGGTCGGACGGAGTGGGTTATCGGAGGAAGGTGAATGAAAATGAGATGAAAGAAATTAATTAATCCGGGGACAAAAAAAATAACAAGGGTAAAATTGTAAAACACGTATGTGAAAGAGTAAAATTCGTATGTGAAAAAGCACGTCCCTTCAAAAATTAGTCTCTTTTTTACTTTTTTTTTTTCCTCTACAAAACCTTCTTTCTCCCGTTCATCCTTCCGAAACCACGTCACCTCGTTCGCTTCGGCCCGTCACCTCGTTTGCTTTGGCCCGTCACCAGAAATCGCCACTAGCCACCACGGCCGCTGTCACGCCGTATAACAATTTGTAAGTTTTTTAAATTTTACCCCAAATCTCAAACCCTAATTCAATTTGATGATTGTAAACTAAATATTGGGGCTTTGAAAATCAAGTTCGTATTTTTATAATATAAGAATGCTTTGGATTATTTGATTAGTTGTTAGTTTGATTTTGTTTATTAGTATTATACTAGAATTAGGAAAATATGATTTCGGTTCGGTCGTCGCGGCTATTTCTAATGACAATACAACTCTTGCCATATCACAATTCTTTCGACATATCTCGAGATATCATATTTGACAACTCTACTCCGACAATAGCAGTTAATAGAAGTAGCCATTGATTTTTTAACTGAAAATAAATCTTTGTAATTTCAGATTGCATCTATGGAGAAAGCTGTGTAAGAGTCAAATGTCATAAATAAGTATGGTACCAAAAAATGGAAGCCAATATCTCCACGCGATGATGGTTATCCAATCAAAGATGTTAAAGGAACATCGTTGTTTGATTTGTCTTCAGTTTAGATTTCTTGGGGAAATAGGGATTTTATTGATTTGTATGTTATGGAGGAGACCCCGTTACAAAATCTTGAAATCTATGGTCACATTTTTCTCATGGATGATCAAGGCAATGAATTTGCTCTTTTTTATCGAGACCGTGACAATGCAGAGAAAGTCCCTATAGACGTCAGAAACTCTGTTTTCACTATAACCCTTGAAAAGTTTCAATTGGAGAGCCCTCGGTTTCGCCTGCTACGTTTTGTCTGGTATTTCATCTTTTAGCAAAAGATCCAGATTTTCTAATTGCGAATCAAGTGAAATTCATTGATAACACTACTACTGAAGTTGCTTATGATCAAGTATGTCAATTTGAATTTGAATGTCTACCTACTACTGTGACCGTGGAGTATACAATATTCCAATGTGCTATGTTAGCGTCTGTGAGGTTTATTATTGAAAAAATTGGTGAAAAAGACGCGATTGATGAAAGTGATGTTGAATATGCTGACATGAAAGGTACAATTTCTGCTAGTTTTAAGGTGAGAGATGGATCATGTTTCAAACATGTATTATCCCGTAATTGTTATTCTCGTCATGAATTCGGGAACATGGTAGAGCTGGCTGTTTTTTGGGGTTCCATCATACTCTTCATTGCTTATTCAACCAAATGTTAATGTATATGGCGAGGAGTTTACAAGTACTGATAACTTAGATTTCGATCCCCGTGATACTCTTAACCTTATACCTTATGAGAAGGAGATGCTGGGAGAAAAGGTTCGTCTGAGGATGCTAGTTAAATGGGATCATGCAATTCATTATCTCCCTGAATCTTATCTATGTGAGTGGCATGATCGTACCAGAAGAGAACTAAGGGGGCGTTTGGTTCAAAGTATTGGAATGGATTGGAATGGCTTCTAATACCATAGAGGTATGGAGTTAGAACCCCATACTTACTCCTAAGTGTTTGGTTCAATCATGGAATGGATATAGTAGTAGTAATAAGGTAGAATGGAATTAGAAACTTGGGTGAAAATATGGGTATGAGATTTCAAGGGGTTGGAATGGAGTTAGATACCCAATGGATTCTAACTCCATTCCAAAAGCCTCCAACCAAACACTAGAATGGATTGAATCCATTCCAATCCATTCCAAAACCTCCAACCAAACACCCCCATAGAAGATCGCAATTGGGAACAAGGGAACCAAAATTCTGTCAAGGCGGATAGACTCGTTGAAAAATGTAGAAAACGACTCAGATATATAAACCAAAAGAATTTCCGGCCCATTAGTATTCAATCAAGACTTCAAGCATTGAAAAATCGGAGATGTTACGTCGCTTTGTTTAGAATGATTTGTCATTATTATTTTCACTCATATTTTTTTTATCTAAATTGTCGTTTTGATATTCTTAATATAACTTGATCAACTCTATTTTTAATAATTACTAAACAAACAGCATTAGATCAGAGGCTGTCTAATACTGTTGTACATGCGTAATAAATAAATTGTGAAAATCAAAATTAATTTCAAAGTAATAAATTTAGGTATATTTGTTCTGCCAATGCCTTATTTCTTGTTGTTGTGTTTCT
Organism: Heliosperma pusillum; assembly: GCA_022085475.1. NCBI lineage: Eukaryota > Viridiplantae > Streptophyta > Magnoliopsida > Caryophyllales > Caryophyllaceae > Heliosperma > Heliosperma pusillum. The sequence continues at coordinate 27,238 of JAIUZE010070571.1, read as the reverse complement.
GTGTGTCTGGAGTATCAAGTCCTTGATTTCGTGTCTTGCATCCATGACTCCATGCTACGACTGATCTCCTTGTCGAGTAACTGAATACGTCGAAGAAGAGTCGACTTCATTTTAAAATACTTACAACGTGCATGAAGTCGACTCTTCTTGGACGGAAGAGGCCTCAACTTCATTATTATTTGTAGTGGTGGATTTATAGATATTATTGAGAAATCTAAAATAACTTTTTTTAACTATTTTTAAATTTAAGGGTTCTTGTGATCTGAATTGTTTTTTTTCTTAGTTTGCATCACATTATAATTTATTATATTTATTACTCGTATATTATATTGGTCATCTTCACGTGAAGTAAAATCGTCCTTGAATTTGTTGGCGCTTTTTCATTCCGTTAAAAAATGTAAATGCTACTTTAGTTAGTGTTTTTTTTCTTTCAAAAATGTAGGAATATTCAGAAACTAAATTTGTTGAATAACTTTTGGTGTTATATATCAGGTTCATACCTTACCGCTTTAACCCGTTAGTGGAAGTGTTCTCGGTCTCATTTTGTTTATATGATAATAGTTCGACTACTTTGGATCTTGTTGGGACAATTAACGTCAATGATGTATTTGGAGATTTGTTGTTGTTTAGTAGAGTCGAGAAAAATCCCCAGCTTTTGACATCTTTCGACCCTATTCCACTAAAATCTGTTGGTCGTAGTATCCAAGGTCCGAATTTTTACATCGAAATTGAATTGAAGGATGGCGGAGGACATGAGATTTGTAATGGTTACGTGTCATATGACTTCCATACAGTAGTAGATTGGCTAAATAGAAGGTTATGTTCTACTATTAAAGGCAAAACGGGTTTTGTGATGGTTCACCATTCCATTTTTGATTATGCTGTTGAAGCTAAGATTAGGTTTATCCTTATGTCAACTCTGGTGATGTTGTAAATGGACGAGTTTTTGGGGATATTAGTGGGAGATATGGGAATTTCATATACGCTACTCACTATGAAAAAAAATTCTATCAAAGCATGCTATTTGGTAAAGGCGAGGATGCTCCTGCGAATATAGTTGATGGTAAAGTACCGCTTTCTAAATCAGTAGTGGTTGTTCCCTTAAATGGTGAACTTATTGTGGCGGTACATATTTGCGTGTTAATAGAAGATGAATATGAGACACTGAAATATACATTCGAGGCAACATTTGAACCCAGGAAACGTGAAGAACCAAAAATCTTGTCAAATAAGATACTAGGATCGAATTTCACCTTATCAATGTTTGTCGAGTGAGGCTGAAAACAAAAGTTGTTGAACATGGTAGCTATGCGGAGGTTGATTTTTATTCATGCTACGTCTTTGCGAGATAGCTTGTAATCACATATGTCATGGCGACGACTTTGTTTTATTCCGATTTTAAGTAATTATTGCATTCAGTAGGGTTTGTAATAAATCTAAGTCAATTATTGTATGTAGTAGGGATAATTTAATTAACGTTCAGGCATAGAACACGTAAGACTTGTGGTTTGTTTTAATGAATTGATCAATGTTGTGAATTTAGTCACTTGGTTGTTATTTGAGCAATAGACGGCTCGACTCGTATGTGATTGACACCAGTATCATCCGTCTCCCATGTATTTCCTAGTTTGCTCTTGGAGGCATTCTCAATTATGTATGAAGAGGTATGATTTGTCGTATTAAGTATAGCGTAGGAGCGTCGAGCTGAAGGTTTACAAGGAGCTATACGCTGGTTTAAATGAGTGATGCTTGAATTGTGAAGTGTGAAGTGTGTGAGTTAAGTGAGCCGAGTTGTACAATATGTGAGTTATGTCTATCCATGAAACCCCCGTCACAGTAAAAGTACAACCCAATGTGCTTATTCCAGAGCTCTCACACTGTTATGGATGGACCGGCAACATGATCGACTCTGTGGAGAACAAGAGACGAGTCACAGAGAAGAATATCAGCGTACAAGGACGGAGGCTGTGACGGTTTATTATAAAAGTCCGTTATAGCATCAACTCGGGGAGACACTCTATTCCTCTCCCGATAAAAAGGATCCAACCTCATTCTCAGGATATCGTCTTGTGTTTCAAGGCGCTCCACATAATCTTCAGTAAAGGGAAACCATCCAGACCCATAGTAATCAAGCAAAATAGGAATCAAAATACTTGTGAGCGTCTAGATGTTGCATAATATTCCCTTCTGGACCAACCAAAATGGTTACGATACATATCAATTGACGAGTGTCAAAGTCAGAGAAGCGTACTGCAAGGCACTGGAATGCGGAACAGAAAGCATAAAAAACATGCTCGCGAAGATCAAAACCATGTTTCATATCAGCTACTAAAACAATCTCAAATAAATCTCGACGTAAGTCAGAGTATGCATCTATCAGGGACCGACAAACCAAATTACCATAGGAAACGCAGTACACAGGCAGCTTAATACAGCAGATTAGTAGGTATTTACCTCGAACAACATTAATGTGAACAGCTTCGCCATTAGAGCATAACAAGTGAGTTGTTTTACCATTGTTTGACAAGAAGGACACGACATCCAAATGCCCGCCTTTCAAGATTTCGGCTAATTCGCTTTCTAATTCAAGTTTACGTCCGGTTGATGGATGGAGACGGAGATAAAAGTTCGACAATTTCCAAATATTATCAATTGTCAAAAGTTTCTGTTTTCTGAAGTCTGGGGGAGTTTCCTCAGAAGATTCATCATAAATAGATTATTTAATATTCATCTGTCGCTTCTTCTTGTTTATAGTATAGTATACAATACAATAGAGGGCCCGAAGGAGAAGGAAACTATTGGGAAAACATCCTCCTTTCCCTTGGATTAAAATGAATGTCAACGATGGTAGTTGATTTACAAAAATTCTCATTTGTGACGATCACTATCCGTCACAAGTTTGTGACGGGTCGGATCCTCTCACAAGCTTGCAAGTTGTTGATAAAACACTAATCATGTTATAAAGCCCTAAAAATGTAACTAATCGAAGTAATACTAATAGAATATAACTATAATATATGGGCCTCAACCATCACCTTAAGGTTTTGGTTGAGGAACTAATTTATGGCAAATATTGACTAGTTGTGAACAGAATATGCAATGAATATTGACATATTCTAATAAAGACGAAATCAACATAAATAGAAAGAGACTCGGATGTGAAGTTCTCATGTCCAGGATGCGGGAACTTCAAATCCGAACCTTTTATTTAAATAAAAATCAATTCGTTTTACGACGATTTCGTAATATTGTCACGACTAGTAGTTCGCCGTTTTGATTTTTAGAAAAGTAATTTGTTTTACTTTATTTCACTTAGTAATTCGTTGTCTTGATTTAAGAAAAATCGATTTGTTTTACGTCGATTAGTTTACTGTTTTTCGATTCGTGGATCAAGTCAAGGTTCTTCAATATTTTATTATTCAATATTAGCCGTTAGTTTTGATTCATCGATTTAATTATTTATCAATATTTGAATTGAAATGTTTGGAGTGGGGTGGATTATTTGGGAATTAAGTTTATTGAATTTGTCGACGATTCAAAATAATGCGTTGACGACTTTTAGCAATTGGGATATTGATTCATATTATGAGCCTTACATGTTGATTTATATTGGGAAGCCTATGATGTAACAACCCGAAAAGTACCCAATTTTTCTAGTAAAATATCTTACGGATACTTTTCAGCAAAACTTAAGTTTTAAAATAGAATTTATTGTTTCAAGTCGAATTTTGAATTTCCGAATTCGTATTTAGAATTTTTGAGAGATTCCATGAGAATCCCGTTTTTAAGTCAACTTTGACTTTCGTTGACTTTTTCCGACTCGCCTTGTAATTTTGAAGACCGAAATTTTATTTAAAAAAATAATATTTTTAATTTATTTTTATTAAGATTTATTTGGATTTATGATAATTTAATAAAATTATTTTGAATTTATTCGGAATTTATAAAGAGGTTTTACGGTTTTAACCCGAACGTCATTTAACTATTCTCGAGTCATTTTAAATCCCGAAACAAACCCGAAACCCGACTTTGGCATGAGTCACACGCCCCATGTCATCTTTTTCCACTCACTTTGGATATTTTCATTCTTTCGATTAAACTAATACGAATATCTAAGATATTTGTAACTTTATCGATCCGTCAACGAAAATTACGCAAATCGCTTAAAATCAGACCCGACTACTACCTATACCACACGGCTCCCTCACCCTCTCTTAGGACTAGATATTTTCTTTCTTTTTGATTACAATAACATAATATCTAATTAATATCTAGATATTTCATTAAACTATCATTAAACCTAATAATATCTAATTAATTACCTTAATATAATTATAAAACCCGAGTCAATCCCGTAACAACAATTTCAAAACCCGACTCATTAATTCCTCTATATCTACACGGCACACACCCCACTCTAATTCACTACTTATCTTTTCATTTTACACTAAATCAACTTAATACCTTTTTAATACTTTCTTTAATCGTTCTTGTTGTTCTTCATCGTTCTTCGTCGTTCTTCATCGTTCTTGAGCAAAATCGTCATAAAACCTTCTTTACTTGTTCAAATCCGTCCTAACTTATATTTCTAGAGTCTCCTCTCCGCTCTTCATCTCCACGTATGTTTTATTTCCAATTCCGACAAAATCGTTTTCAACAATTTAATTGTTGAAATTCAAGTTTTAATTCTAATAATGTTATTCTTGTCATTTCTTATAGGAGAAAATTTTGAAGACGAGTTTGGTGACTCGTATATTTTAGAAGAAGATTAGTAGACGGGTTTTTACTTCTTATTTTGGTGCTAATTGATTTTGTGCTAGCTAAGGTAACGATTCCGAGTTACTCGACGAATTAATGTTACATATCTTTTGTTTTTGTTTATGTTATTGTTATTTATGGTTTTAGGTAGTAACATGATAAGTTGTTATTTTATTATGTGGTATGAATTTTTGGCATGTTTAGTGTTCTTGACATATTTGGATGATTTGTTAATAATCATGATTTTTGGATGATGATTGTTAAAATGGTTGTTTGTTAATTAAAACATGTTAGAAATAATTTAGAGTTGATGTTGGTGGTGGCCGTAGGGGGCTGTTTTGGTGGCTGGAAAACCGGGCCAAACCAGGCCGGTTCAGACCCGGTCCAGCCGGTCTGGTTGGTCCGTGTTTTGGTCTTTGGGTCTTTGTCGATACTTGATTGTTTTGTTGTTGTTTTGACGGGTTTTAAATATGTTAAGCATGCGGGAAAATATTAAGAAACGGTTTTAGAAAAGTCGACCAAAATAGCCAAACTAGGCCGGTTCTTGTCACGGCCCAAAACAGCCGTGGGTCCCCTTTCCTTGGATTTGTGACGGTTTTTGAGTTATTGTTATTTTATCGTGTTTTGTAATATTTAACAAGTGGGAAATTTTAATAAGTAAATTATTTAATTAAACGGTTTTTCATAATGTTAATATTTCTCACATGTTAGAAATTATAATACGAGATTGTAGTTTAATTTGATATCCTTTAAGTCAAGCGGGTTTTTCGTAAGATTTAATAATTCACAAGTTTGAAGATGGAATAAAATAGCATGAAATAAATATGATGATTTTATGTTCAAGTCTATGTGGTAAAGACTCTGTTTCTAGCCGGTTTGACCAAACGGGTCTGGTCAAACTAAGATCTAGTCAGCCCCGTTTTGACTGATGACCCGTCGCGGGACTCGGGTCGGGGATTTGTCTTCAAGTAAGGTTGTATTTAATTAATGAATTAGCCTTAGTAGATATGAGGCGATATGATATTTGAATAGGATTTATATGCAATGAATCACATGTAGGAAGGTGTTGTTCCCGTGACTGTTGATTGTATGGTATATGAGTCGTGTTGACTAGTACCCTAGGAATTAATGATTATATGGCGTCTTGACCATTCTAATTCAAATGATATCTAGGACCTGAAATGTCGATAGGCCTTACTATCTTTAAACGAGTATAGCGTTTTCAATGTTTATAGCTTTTGTGTCACGGGCGTGGGGGTTTATCTCCAAGTCGGGGCATGGCTCCTATAGTTTCCACTTTGGGATGGAGCCAGCTTAGTACTCTAGCCACTCTGCTTAGGGTTCGCCTAGGAGATATCTATGTACTGTTTTGTCATGAGACGGGGAATGGAATAGCTGTTGTCGCTAGGTCTGATCAGTCTAGGACTAGGATGTTTTCCTACCTTGTGGTATAGCCTCGAGTTACAGAAGTCGACAATTGACTGTGCTAAGAACTTATGCCTGTTTCTAGACGTATTGGTCTTTCATGTTTGATGATTCTATGAATCTTAGAAGGTGAGATGCAAGCCGACTAAGGTTGATAGAGTTTGGATTACCGGTTGTTGACTGATTCACATGATAGTTAGTATGATTAGGGTTTGAGTGTATCAGGGCCATGTTTTAAATGTAACCTCTGAGCCAGCATACCAGCTTCCCTACCTCGTGTTATAGATTGTTAACAGATTCACATGATAGCTTTCATATGATAGGTTATATGTTAGTTAATTGTTTCATAACATGAAAAGCATATCGTATATGTTAAGGTTTTGTATTTTCCATATACATCTCTTTTATGTTATTCATGTTTTATTAAACTCGACATTTCGTGGCTGGGAGAACTCGGAGTTACTCCCCACTGACTGTGGCTTCCGTGTTTATATTTAATGCGGTTGGCAGGTTTGTGATGCATACTTGGGTACATTGACGAGCTAGCTAGTGAAGTATTACCTTGGACCTATATTCGGTTCTTAGGATTGTATATTATTATACACTCTTTTATTTCCGTATTTATACGGGAGATATGTCTCCCGTTTTGGATACTTCTTATGTATAATATTATTTCTTTTTTTTGTTATGAACCTTTTTCTTTAAGACACCTTTGTTATGATGAATATATTTAATAGTAGGTTCCGGTTTTAAAATTTACCGATTTTCACTAAAGTGAACCTATTAAAACGTATTCTCATCTTTTATTTATTTAAATTACTTGTTTATCTTTCCGCAAATTCGAGGGTGTCACAGTTGGTATCAGAGCGTTTTCGCTCCCGACGCACGTTTGTGTACCCTAGTATAAATAACTTGACCTTAATAAAATAATAAACTTGTGAGATAGAATGGTAGGATGGGTAGATTAGGATTTATGTTGTAGTCTCTTTGTGCTTGCTAAATGATAAGGACTAATCCGTGTTTTCTTTTGCAAGATGCCTCCGAGAATTGACAACACGATCCTAGCAGCTGTTACTCTTATTATACAAAATAAACAAAATCAGCAGGCGAATCCTATTCCTAATCCTCCTCACGACCATGAAAGACCCGGAAGTTATACATAGGTTGCTTCACAACTATCTAGGAGCAAAGCCAAAACCTATGGTGGTGAACTGGATCCCATTGAGCTTTCTGAATGGATACGGGAAATGGAGAAGACCTTTTCTCTATATGATGTTCTTGAAACGGATAAAGTCCGTCTTGCTTCCCACTTTTTAGTGAAGGAAGCTGATCAGTGGTGGTCACTTACTGGCCCTACTTCTAAGTTGGAACCTGGTTTTAGTTGGACTCGTTTCCGTGAGCTATTAGAGACGAGGTTCTACCCTGATGAATTGAGGCAGCAGAAACTGAAGGAATTCATGGACTTCAAACAGGGAAGACTCTCAGTTCAGGAGTTCACGACCAAATTCAACAAGTTGGCTCATTATGCCACTCGGCTTATTTCAAGGGAGGAAGACAAGGCATTCTTTTACCTGGGAAAACTTTCTCCTCAGGTGAAGGGCAAGATCAGTAGGGGTGCTACTTCCTTTGTCTCTATCTACAACGATGCTATATGGGCAGAGAGTTCAATTCGCGAGATTTCCGAAGAGGCTCGTACCTCATATGTTGCTCCTAATGCTTATGGTAAGAGACCGTTGTATCCTACTTCTCGACCTTCCTTTTCCTCCTCTTACTCAAACAAGAGGAAGAATTTTCAGAGTGGACAAGCAACTCAGAGTAACCGTCCATTCGTCCCGAGCAACAACAACAATCTTAAGGGTCGTATCTGTTTTAGGTGCAAGATGCCTATGCATCCCGGTATTGGCTGTTTCAACAAGCCAATTGTGTGCTTTAATTGTCAGAAACCGAGACACAAGTTTAATGAATGTCCTGATAAGAAGAAGACAGCTTCTGCACCAGTTACTTCTGGGAGACCGAAGGGTCGAATTTTCATCATGAGCCGCGCTGAGGCCGATGCTCAACCAGACATTGTGACTGGTATGTTTTCAATTTATGAAATACCGTGTTTAATTTTATTTGATACGGGAGCTTCTTTGTCTTTTATTTCGATGAGACTATCCGATAAATTACCTCTCAAAGCTTCAGTTGGAGAAAGTACTCCTATATCTTTACCGTCCGGAGATGTGTTTTCATGCTCTTATGTTCATTCGGACATTCCTATATCAATAAACGGATCTACTTTTCCGGCTAATCTCCTTCGGTTCCCTCTGGAAGAATTTGATATCATTCTGGGCATGGATTGGTTATCTACATATCATGCTCGATTTGAATGCCGTGACCAGAAGATTATTCTCAAAAGTCCTTTAGGTACCCGTGTATCCTATCAAGGGGTTCGAAAACAGACCACTGTGAAACTTGTTTCGGCTATGAAGATGGTAAAAGCTATCAAGAAAGGTTACAAAGCTTTCTTATGTGTTGTGACTACTTCTACCACTTCGTCTTTGCCTTCATTGGAAGATGTGCCAATTGTTCAAGAATTTCCAGATATTTTTCCCGATGAATTACCCGGAATTCCTCCTGAAAGAGATGTTGAATTTTCCATTGATCTAGTTCCTGGAACTGGACCAATTGCTAAAGCTCCTTATCGTATGGCTCCTTCCGAATTGAAAGAGTTGAGAATTCAACTTGATGACTTGATTGAGAAAGGCTTTATTAGGCCTAGTGCTTCTCCTTGGGGTGCGCCCGTGCTCTTTGTCAAAAAGAAAGACGGTTCTATGCGACTGTGCATTGATTATCGTGAGTTGAACCGTGTCACCATCAAAAATAAATATCCACTTCCGCGTATTAATGATCTCTTTGACCAGTTACGTGGTGCTTCAACTTTTTCAAAGATTGATCTTAGATCGTGTTATCATCAAATTCCCGTTCGTGAAGCAGATATTCCCAAGACTGCTTTCAGCTCGAGGTATGGTCATTTCGAATTTAATGTGATGCCATTCGGTTTGACTAACGCTCCAGCAATATTCATGGATCAGATGAATCGTACCTTCAGCGAGTACCTCGATAAATGTGTTGTGGTATTCATTGATGATATTTTGATCTTTTGTAAATCTAAGGAAGAACATGATGATCACCTCCGAACCATTTTGGGTGTTCTTCGGCGTCAAAAATGGTACGCTAAGTTCTCCAAATGTGAATTCTGGTTGCCCGAGGTATCTTTCCTTGGTCATGTCATTTCAAAAGACGGTGTTATGGTCGATCCAGCTAAGATTGAGGCCGTGGTGGAATGGAAGAGTCCGAAAAATGTGTCCGAGATTCGGAGTTTCCTTGGTTTAGCGGGTTATTACCGTCGGTTTGTGAAAGATTTCTCTAAGTTAGCAAGACCGATGACTCAATTGCTAAAGAAGGAAGCAAAGTATATCTGGACCGATGAATGTGAAAATGCCTTCTTGGAATTAAAGAAGAGATTGACTACCGCACCGGTGTTGACTTTACCAGATGATGAAGCTGATTATGATGTCTATTGTGATGCTTCTAAGCATGGTTTGGGATGTGTCTTAATGCAGAATAGAAAAGTCATTGCATATGCTTCTCGACAACTCAGGGTTCATGAAGTGAACTACCCGACTCATGATCTTGAGTTAGCAGCTGTGGTGCATGCATTGAAAACTTGGAGACACTATCTTATTGGAGTTCATTGTCGAATCTATACCGATCATAAAAGCTTGAGGTGCATCTTTACTCAGAAGGAGTTGAATATGAGACAGAGAAGATGGTTAGAGTTAGTGAATGATTATGATGCCGAGTTGATTTACCATGAAGGAAAGGCAAATGTTGTGGCAGATGCATTGAGTAGAAAGACTAGTCATTCATTGAATGCTCTTAGTACTTTACCCGATGAACTGGTAACAGAATTTCAGAAGCTTAAGATACAGTTTGTTGGGAAAGGATTCGATTATCTTGGTGCTTTGACTGCGGAACCCGATTTCTATCGAGAGATTCGTACTTATCTACCGGAGGATGCTACTTTCATAGCCATACGAGCAAAAATCCTACTTGGGCAAGCTAAGGATTGTGTGGTGGATAATGATGGCTACCTTCGTTACCATGGTAGAATGTATGTTCCGAGAAGTGCCGAGTTGAGAAAGAGAATACTTGATGAAGCTCACCTTTCTCCTTATTCTATTCATCCTGGCGGTGACAAAATGTATAAAGATTTGAGACCACAGTTTTGGTGGCCTAGGATGAAGATTGAAGTAAAGGAGTATGTTAGTAAATGTCTTACTTGTCAGAAGGTGAAGATCGAACATCAAAGACCCGGAGGTTTGCTACAACCTTTGGAAATTCCTCTTTGGAAATGGGAGTCTATTTCTATGGACTTCGTGATGGCTTTACCTAGAACTTCTAGTGGAAAGGATGCCATCTGGGTTATTGTAGACCGTCTAACCAAGTGTGCCAGATTCGTGCCTATCAAAGAAACTTGGAATATAGATGTCTTAGCTAGTGCCTATGTGAAAGAGATAGTACGCTACCATGGAGTACCTAAAGATATAGTTTCAGATCGTGATCCGAGATTCTGTTCCCGATTCTGGACGACTTTACAAGAAGCCATAGGTAGTAAATTGTTGATGAGCACAGCATTTCATGCCGCTACTGATGGTCAAACCGAGAGGACGATCCAAACTTTGGAAGATCTTCTCCGGGCTTGTGCCTTAGACTTTCACGCTTCTTGGGAGAAGTGTTTGCCTCTGGTTGAATTTTCTTATAACAACAGTTACCATGCTTCTATCAAGATGGCACCGTACGAGGCTTTATACGGTAGGAAGTGCCGTAGTCCGGTTTGTTGGGATCAAGTCCAGGATGATCATATGTTGAGTCCCGACATAGTGACTGAAACGATTGATCAAGTTCAAGTCATTCGTGAGCGAATGAAAGCCGCTCAAGATAGACAAAAATCCTATGCCGATGTCCGTCGTCGACCACTTGAATTTGATGTTGATGACCGAGTATTCCTTAAAGTGTCACCGATGAAAGGAGTGAAACGGTTTGGAGTGAAGGGAAAGTTGAGTCCTAAATATATTGGACCGTTTCGTGTGCTTAAGAGAGTTGGTCCCGTTGCTTATCGTTTGGAATTACCTCCGAACTTGAGTAAAGTTCATGATGTGTTCCATGTTTCTCAATTGAAGAAGTATATTAGTGATCCGAGTCATATTATTCAAGAAGAAGTGTTGGACTTGGAACCTAATTTGGCTTTGGAAGAAAGGCCGATTCGTATACTTGAAAGGGCTAGCAAGCAACTCAGAAACAAAGTGGTACCCTTAGTTCGTATCCTTTGGCGTTGTGGAAACGTTGAAGCAGAAACTTGGGAACCCGAAGCTAAAATGTTAGCTAAATATCCCGAGCTCTTTGCTTGAGGTAAATCTCCTTCTTTCTTCCCTCTTTATATTCGATTTATTCTTTCGAATATTCCGTTCCTTCTATCGAATATCATCTCTTATAGATAGATTATTAGAAGCTTTAGTTAGAAATTTTAGGCATAGATAGTAGAGTTATTACCTTTACTATAGAAGTTTTGAACTAAAAGCTTTTGGAAATGTTTGATGATTTCAAGTAGTTTTACCGTCAAGGAGTGTTGAGACTCGTTATTGGAGACGTTCGATAACTAGTTTTCTCATTTGTTGATGCGAAAATGTATCTTTTAAGTCTTTGACTTGGGACGTCGATGTTCTTAACTGCAGACGAGAACCTTCCGCCCCATTGATAAGACCCTATATTTTTATTACAAATATATTTTAAAAGGTTTTGAAATAGACCTACATATATGTCACATTCCTCTTCTAAGTTTCGAGGACGAAACGTTTTAAAAGGAGGGGTGATTGTAACAACCCGTAATTTGAAAGACCGAAATTATATTTGAAAAGTAATAAATTTAATTTATTTTAATTTATTAAGATTTATTTGAATTTATCATAATTTAATATAATTATTTTGAATTTATTTGGAATTAAAGAGTAGGTTATACGGTTTAAACCCGAACTTCATTTAACTATTCCCGAGTCAACTTAAGTCCCGAAACAAACCCAAAACCCGACTCCTACAAGTGCCACACGCCCAAAACACCTTTTCCCCTCATTTTAAGGCTTTTGATTACTTTAATTAAACTAATACAAATATCTAAGATATTTGTAACTTTATCGATCTGTCCACTTAAATTCTGCAACAAATCGCTTAAACCCGGACCCGACAACTCCCTCTTCCACACGCCTCTTCCTCTTCTCATAGGATTAGATATTTTCATTAAACTAACATAATATCTAATAATATCTAGATATTTGATTAAACAAACATAATATCTAATAATATCTAGATATTTACCATAATATATTTATAAAACCCGAGTCAATCCCGTAACAACAAGTTCAAAACCCGACTCCCGTTATTTCCCTATATTACACGGTTCCAACCCTCCCCTCTTACTCACTACTTATCTTTTTATTTTACATTAAATCAACTTAATATCTACTTAATACCTTCTTTAATATAATCATAATTGTTCTTGTTGTTCTTGATCGTTCTTGAGCAAAATCGTCACAAAACCTTCGTTACTTGGCCAAATCCGTTCTAAATTATATTTCCAGAGTCTCCTCTCCGCTCTTCATCTCCGTGTACGTTTCATTTTCAATTCCGACAAAATCGTTTTCAACACTTTAATTGTTGAAATCAAGTTTTAATACTAATAATGTTATTTTTGTCATTTCTTATAGGAGAAGATTATGAAGACGAGTTTGGTGACTCGTATATTTTAGAATAAGATTAGTAGACGGGTTTTTAGGTCTTATTTTGGTGCTATTTGGTTTTGTGCTAGCTAAGGTAACGATTACCGAGTTACTCGACGAATTAATGTCACATATGTTTTTACTTTCTTTTTGTTATTTACGATTTTAAGTAGTAACATGCTAGGTTGTTATTATTATTAAGTTTTATGAATATTTAACATATTTAGTATTTTTGACATGTTGGATGATTTGTTCATAATCATAATTTTTGTATGAATGATAATTGAATTGGATGTTAAAATGGATGGTTGTTAATTAAAACATGTTAGAAATAAATTTGGGTTGTTGTTGGTGGTGGCCGTGAGTGGTGGCTGAAAACAGGCCCGGTTCAGGCCGGTTCAGGCCGGTTCAGGCCCGGTCTGGGTTGGTCCGTTATTGGCCCTTTGGGCTTGTGTCGATACTTGATTGTTTTGTTGTTGTTTTGACGGGTTTTAAATATTTTAAGCATGCGGGAAATATTAAGAAACGATTTTAGAAATGGTTGACCAAAACAGGCCCAAACCAGCCCGTGGGCCCAGTCCAGGCCCGGTCCAGCCCATGACCCGTGAGCCCTCCTTTGGGCTTGTGACGGTTTTTGAGTTTATGGTTATTATTATATCATGTTTTGTAATATTTAGCAAGTGGGAAATTTTAATAAGTAAATTATTTAATTAAACGGTTTTCATAATATTATTGTTTCTCACATGTTAGAAATTATAGCATGAGATTATAGTTTAATTTGATATCCCTTAAGTCAAGCGGGTTTCGTAAGAATTAATAATTCACATGTTAGAAATTAGAATAAAATAGCATGAAATGAATATGCTGTTCTTATGTTCAAGCCTAAATGGCTAAGACTCTGTTTCTAGCCGGTTTGACCAAACGGGTTTGGTCAAACTATGATCTAGTCAGCCCCGTTTTGACTGATGACCCGTCGCGGGACTCGGGTCGGGGATTTGTCTTCAGGTAAGGTTTTATTTAATGAATGAATGAATGAGCCTTAGTCGATATGAGGCGATATGATATTTGAATGTGATTTATATGCAATTAGTCACATGATAGGAAGTTTTTCCCGTGACTGTTTAATTGTATGATATATGTCGTGTTGACTAAGTACTCATAGAGAATTATGATTATATGGCGTGTTGACCATTCTAATTCTAAATGAGTACCTTGGACCATGACATTGATAGACCTTACTATCTTTAACGAGCATATAGTTCACTGCTTGATAGCTTTTGTGTCACTGGCCTGGGATTTTGATACCAAGCCGGGGCATGGCTGCCTAATTGCTTCCACTTTGGGAATGGAGCCAGCTTAAGTACTAGCCAACTCTGCTTAGGGGGTCTCCTAGTAGAGATTCTCATGTACTTTTTGTCATGAGACAGGGAATGGGTTAGCTGTTGTCGCTAGGTCTGCGCAGTCTAGGACTAGGATGTTTATCCTACCTTGTGGTATAGACTCGAGTTACAGAAGTCGACTATTGACGTGCTAAGAACTTATGCCTGTTTTTAGACGTATTGGTCTTTCATGTTTGATGATTCTATGAATCGTAGAAGGTGAGATGCAAGCCGGCTACGGTTGATAGAGTTTGGATTACCGGTTGTTAACTGATTCACATGATAGCTTGCATGAGTAGCTTAGCCTTCATATGCTAGGTTATATGTTAGTTATTTGTTTCATAACATGAAAAGCATATCGTATATGTTAAGGCTTTGTATTTTCCATATACATCTCTTTTATGTTATTCATGTTTTATTAAACTCGACATTTCGTGGCTGGGAGAACTCGGAGTTACTCCCCACTGACTGTGGCTTCCGTGTTTACATTTAATGCGGTCGACAGGTTTGTGATGCATGCTTGGGTACATTGACGAGCTAGCGAGTGAAGTATTACCTTGGACCTATATTCGGTTCTTAGGATTGTATTATTTAATACACTCTTTTATTTCCGTATTTATTAGGGAGATATGTCTCCCGTTTTAGATACTTCTTATGTATAATATTATTTCCTTTTTGTTATGAACCTTTTTCTTTAAGACACCTTTGTTATGATGAATATATTTAATGGTAGGTTCCGGTTTTAAAATTTACCGATTTTCACTAAAGTGAACCTATTAAAAACGTATTCTCATCTTTTATTTATTTAAATTACTTGTTATCTTTCCGCAAATTCGAGGGTGTCACAGACTTGCATGGTTTGTTTGGCGAGTCTCAATCTTATCAAACTTATACCGCTAACGGTGAGATGTAAGCCCTAGTGAGCGTATTCGGTTGCCTAAGAGTGTCTTCCCCGAGTCTTTGTATAACATGATGGATTCGGACTTGTACCTCATATGCTCTTATTATTATATATTCAATTGCCTATCTATCCTTATCGTATTTCACATGTATATCTATATATGCATGCTTCTACTTTTGTATTTCCTTTTATGTACGTTTAATGTGATATGGGTGGGAGAACCCGGAGTTACTCCCCACTGACTGTGGCGTTCATGTTGTTCATGGATGAATAGGTTGCTTGATTTGGATGGCTTTTTCTTATGATATTTTGGGTTCGGGTGTGAGCTAGCGGGCGTTGTCCCTGGATAAAACACCTCTAGACGTTCATTAGCTAGATGCTAAATAACTTGTCTTTCGTTAACATTTTGAGAGACTACGTCTCTTGTAGTATTGTGTATTTGGTTTGTAATATTTGACACTCCTCGTATTTTCTATCTTGCATGTATAAAGGTTTTTAAAATACCGTATTTCCGCTAATTAAATCACATGCTTGTATGTATTATTTCCGCATCCGCGCGGGTTGTCACAACTACCGTGCGAGGTGGGCATACTTGTGTGAGTACCCTTTCTTTCTAGGTTTGGTGTTCCCTTTTCCAAACCTGATTCAGGAGTTTTTGAAGTTTAAAAGTTTGGCCGCCTGCCAGGTCTCCCCTTATGCTTGGAGAATATTAGTCTCCATGTGCGTCTTGAATGATGATCACGATCTAGGCCCCACCCTAGCCGACCTGGCCCACGTGTACTTATACCGTCCTCTGGGTCCCGTTCAGATGACCCTTCGGACGGTAGATGGTAGGGTACCCAGCATCCTTATGCCCACCAAGGTGAAGGATGGGGGGTGGTTAAAGTTTTTGATCTATGTCAGACTCGACTCAATTGCTCCTCAGCCCTCCTACTTACTTGATAAGTGGAGTCCCTTAGAAGTTACTCCCTTGTCTCTTCTCCGTCTGTTTTATTACCTCACCAGGTATACTGACTTTCCTGTGGAGGTTTTAAACAGCCCAAGCCTTCGCTTGACAATTCTGCCGCGAGGAAGCTGCTGGGTCTCTCAGAAGATCAGAGAAAGTTCCCCAGGCTCCTGTCCTCGAAATTTTGCGGAGTGGTTGAAGAACCATCTGAGGCTGCTGAGGAGGATTCTGCTTCTGTATAGGAGGTTGGTGAATTTGAAAGTGCTGCTGAAGTGAGGATGTCGTCTGGTGAGTTCCCTTATGTCTTATTTATTAGGATGGATGTATGTTATGTCTTGTATGTGATGGTAAGGTCTGGGTGTTTTTTCAACTAAAAGCTAGTTCATGGCGAAGAAGAAGAAAAAGTTGACGGGCGGTACTGTTCCCTCTGCCTCCAGGAAGAAGGCTGTTGCCCCTCCCTCTGAAGAAGAAGTGATATCCGTACCTCCTCTGGCGTATGTGGCTCCTCATGCTACTCCATCTTTATCCCCTACTAAGCTCCCCATTCCACCAGGCTATCAGGTTCAGGGAGATGTCCCGTTCTGGCCGTTGATGGGTCTTAGTTCCCTCAGCTCCACACCCATCCCAGCGACCCTAGATTCGACTGTTGATGACGCCTTAAAGGTATGTTGCTGGGTTTATTCTTTGGTTCGACCCCCTATTGAGCAAGTACTTTTGGTTTCATTCTGTGTGTCTTTCTTTGTAGACCTTCTAGAAGGCCTTCTTCCTCTGTCAGGATCACATGCGGATGATAAGAGAGGTGAAAAACGCACAAGAGAGGTGCGCCTCCTTGGAGTCTCATCTAGTGAAGGCTCAAGTCGAGGTGAAGGTAATGGAGGACCAGCTGGCTAGGATGCGGAGGGTGAATCGTTCCTTCTCAACTGGTATGAAGAGCGCGGAGGATAAGCTGAAAATTTCTAAGGGCCAGCTTCTCTCCCTGAAGAAGGATCTCTCTCAGGTAGTACTGTATGCTGCCTTGGAGTCCAAGATCCAGTTCTTGAAAGAGTTCCAGTCTGATGAGCATGTCTCATGGGACCTAGAAGAGGAGGAGGAGGCGTTTGCTGAGCTTTTTCCTACCAAGCCGGATATGAGCTTCCTGAACGAGGTGGACAACTCCGAGGAAGAGGAGGAGATAGAAGCAGCTCCAGTTGGGGAGGAGATGAAGGCAGCTCCAGTTGAGGAGGAGGCGACGGCTGGTCCAGAGCAGATCCCTGTTAATGTAGAGCCATAATCAGGCGCAGGTGGCAGCAATGATGGTGTTGTTGGTGGCCAAGAGGCCGAAACTTAGGTGCCTGTCGCACTTTTGTTTTTATTTTTCATTTTCTGTTGAGCTCTTGTCTGTGGTTTTGGTGGTACCGTGTAAAAACAATTTTTAAGTTCGTTGTGTGGCCGACGTATTTCGCCTTTTATGAATGACTTGTTTAGTAATTTTGTACTTACTGTGTGTAGTGCGCTTTTGATGTACTTCTGGTTATGGGCCGGCATTGTCGATAGACGGTGGCTCTAGAGTCATTTGTCCTTATATCTGAGCGCCACGCTACGTGGGGGTGTCTGTGGTGGTTGAGTAGGGGCTGGACCCTTTATTTGCCACGCGCACGCTCTTGTACCTGTGGAAGAGTTTTCTGCTAGTCTGGGTATGGCAGAATGCCTTCCAAGGTTAGTAGGACTCCTTCAGGGAGGAGGTCTGTGGGCAGCCAAACATGTTTAAATAATCTGAGAGTACTTTTGGCAAAAATAAAATTGAATGCTTCGAGAATAAAGGCCAATGATGTGCTTTAAAAATAACTGGATTGTTCTAGAAATTTTTATTCAAAGGTATTACTTACAAATAAAAATCCTTTTGTGATTGTGAAAGGTTTTGCTTGTTTGGCTGCGAGGGATGTCAAGGTACCATACCTGGGGGTGCCTGGCTTGCGAAGCCAGTTTTTAGAGGTAGTACCTCATGAGGTGGACTATGTTCCAGGGTTTGGATATGATCTCTCCTTCCATAGTCATTAGCCTGTATGCTCTGTTTCCTACTATGCCTTCCAGCTGGTAGGGTCCTTCCCAGTTGTAGGCGAACTTCCCAGATTGCTGATTCTTAGTGTTGTGGAAAACTTTTCTGATTACCAGGTCTCCTACCTGCAGGACCCTGATTTTGATGTTCTTGTTATAACTCCTTGCCACCATCTGTTTGTAGGAGGCCAACCTTACTTGTGCACTTGTCCGTAGTTCGTCTACTGTATCCAGGTTGCTGGCCATCTCCACCTAGTTTCTATCTTCGGTTATGCATCCATACCTATGTGTGGGTACTCTCATTTCCGTGGGGATGTCTGCCTCTGCGCCAAAGACCAGGCTGAATAGTGTTTGGCCAGTAGCCACCTTGGGTGTAGTTCTGTCGGACGAGAGCACCAGAGGGAATTCTTCTGCCCATCTGGCCCTAGCTTCTTCCAATCTTCTTTTTAGGTTGTCAATTACTATTTTATTGCTAGACTCTGCTTCGCCATTAGACAAGGGGTTCCTGGGATGGATTTGTGTAATGTGATGTTCCACTTGTCGCAAAAGGCTTTGGTCTGGTTGGAGATGAACTGGGACCCATTATCACATACTATGTCGGAAGGTATCCCAAATCTGCAGATGATGTTGCGTTTGATGAATGATATGACTTGTATTTCTGTCACCTAGAAGAATGACTCTGCCTCTATCCACTTCGAGAAGTAATCAGTCATGGCTAGCATAACGACCTTGTTCCCAGGGGCTCTAGGTAGTTTTCCTATGATGTCCATACCCCACTTCATGAAGGGCCATGGTGAGATGACCGGATGCAGGGGTTATGCAGGTTGGTGGGTTACTGCAGCGTGCCTCTGGCATGCATCACATTTCTTGGCGTATTGCATGGCGTCTTTGCGCATGGTGGGCTAGAAGTATCCTTGTCGTAGTGCTTTGTTGGAGAGGTTCCTGCCCCCTGCATGATTTCCACACTCGCCGCTGTGGAGGTCATGCAAGAGAGTTCCCGCTTCCCCTTTTCCAAGGCACCGTAAGTAAGGGCCCGCCAGGGATTTCCTTAACAAGATATCATCGGTTAGTATAAAGCGAGAGGCACCCATCTTAAAACGTCTTACCTACTTCCTGTCTATTGGTAACATGTCGTGTTGTAGCCAGTCCTGGTACTGTTTCCTCCAGTCTGACTGGCTTTCTTCCTGTCTTTCAGTATTGCTCAGTACCCCTGCCTCCTTTAACTACTAGGTTCGAGTCTTGGACTCTCCACAGTTACCTTGCTCTTCCTTGTCTACCGCCGGTTTCAGTACGTGCACAATAGGTATGCTAGAGAGGGTACCAGGTTTGAAGGTTGCCCCCAGGGTGGCCAGGGAGTCTGCCTCAACATTCTGGTCCCTGGGGATCTGCCTTATGACAAACAGCTGGAACTTGAGAGATAGCTCTTTCGCCACCTTTACGTAAGCTAGCATTTTGGATTCTCTGGCGATGTAATCCTCGTTGACATGGTTCACAATCAATTGTGAATCGCTGCATACTGAGATGCTTTGTACCCCTAGATCAGGGGCTAACTGTAAGCCTAGGATTAAGCCCTCATAATCTTCTTCGTTGTTGGTGGCTCTGAATTCGCAACGCACCGCCTTTACTATCATATCTCCCTGTGGGGACCTCAAGACTATGCCAACCCCGGTTCCCCTCATGTTTGAGGCTCCGTCTATGTGTAACAGCCAGGGTTGGTCCGATTTCCCCCCTTCTACGATCAGGACCTTCTGGTCTGTTCTTGTAGAGCAGGACTAAAGTCTGATACAAAGTCTTCTAGGGCTTGCGATTTAATTGATGTCCGGGGTTCAAATCTAAGGTCGAAGCCACTAAGGTGGATGGACCACTTTGCCATTCTGCGGCACTAGGGGTGCTAACGAGCTGAGCCGAGCTCGAGCTTGGCCTTGCTCGGCTTGTGCTCAAGAACCAAAACTCGAGCTCGAGCCGATCTCGAGCTTACTCGAGCTTGAAAAAAATATGCTCTATATCAAGCTTGCGAGCTTTAACGCGAGCTCGAGCCAAACTCGAGCTCAAATCAAGCCTATATTTAAGTGTTAATTTTTGATTTTTTTTATTCCGGTATTTTTCAATAATAAGGCTCGAAGTTTATATGTAAAAATATTTGGCAAATAAGTGAGACATTTGATATGTGTGATACAAAGACATAATCATGACAAAATATATTTATAAAATATAAGATCTTTTTTAATCATAAAATTTCGAGCTGCTCACGAGCTTTTTAGCCGAGCCAACGTTTGCTCGGCTTGACTCGTTAAGCTCTCGAGCCGGGCCCGAGCTGGAGCCGAACTCTCACGAACCGAGCTTTGACCGAGCTTTTATCGAGCCGATCTTGAGTTGCACCCGAGCTGTTTTGTCTCATTATCACCCCTTATGCCTGACAGTTCAGGTTTCCTCATTACTGCCTTCAGGGGGTAGCTGGTTACTACGACGATAGGGTGGGCCTCAAAGTAGGGCCTCATCTTATAAGACGATACTACTAGAATAGTACAAGTTTTTTAGGTGTTGTGTACCTGGTCTCTGCAAGTAGCAGAGACTTACTGACATAGTATACTGGGTGTTGTTGCCCATCTTGTTCTCGTACCAGTACTGAGCTGACGGATGTTTTGTAACTGATAGGTACAGGTAGAGGTGCTCTACATGCTCTGTTTTCGAAAGGCGGGGTGGACTGCTCAGGTAACGCTTTAGTTCCTGGAATGCCTTTTCGTGTTCTTCTGTCCACTCAAACCGCTGATTCTTCCTTAGAATATCATAGAAGAGGCAACACTTATCTGAGGCCCTTGAGATGAACCGGTTCAACGCTGCCACCCTCCCTGTCAGCTTTTGCACGTCTTTCGGCTTCTGAGGGGACTCTAGCTGTAATAGCGCTTTTATCTGTTCTGTGCTTTCCTCTATGTCTCTTCTTCTGACCAAGTGCCCTAGGAATTTTCCTGAGGAGACTTCGAAGGTGCACTTCAGGGGGTTTAGTTTCATTTTATACTTCCTGAGGGTGCTGAAGGTGTCTTCGACATGCTGTATGTGGTCCATATCTTGTTTTGATTTCACCACCATGTCATCAATATAGACCTCCATTGTTTTCCCTATCTGTTTCTTGAACATCCTGTTGACCAGTCTCTGGTAGGTTTATCCTGCGTTCTTGAGCCCGAAGGGCATTACGTTGTAGTAGTACAACCCACGTTCTGACTGGAATGTCGTTTTCTCTTGAACTGCGAGGTGCATCGTGATCTGGTTGTACCCACTCTAGGCATCCAAGAAGGTTAGCATTTCGTGTCCTGCTGTGGCGTCAACCAAGGCATCAAGATGTGGCAGTGGGAATGGATCTTTTAGACCCACTTTGTTCAGGTCGGTGAAGTCTACGCATACCCTCCACCTGTTTTTCTTTGGGACTACCACTACATTTGAGAGCCACTTTAGGTACTTCACTTCTTGGATTTTTCATGCTGCCACCAGGTTATCTACCTCCAGATTGATGATCTGGTTTCTTTCTGGAGCGAATTTCCTTCTTCTCTGGTGGACCGGGCTGTAGCTATGGTCCACATTAAGACGATGGGTTATTATGCTGGGGTCTATGCCCACCATGGCATCATGTGACCAGGCGAAGCTGTCTGTGTTTCTTCTGAGTAGCTCAAGTAGTCTTTCTCTTGTCTGACCGGTGCAGTCTGATCCTAACACCACGGTCCACTCTAGATGTAGCATGTCCAATGTGATCTGATCGAGTTCTTCCTGTGGGGGTTCCACATACTTCTCATGGACATGCTGGCTCTGTAATTGCTATGCTGGTGGGCTGGCGGTCCGCTTTAGTGCATCCTTGTAACAGCCTCTGGCCTCCTCTTGGTCTCCTCGTGTGGAGTAAGTGTCCTCCACAATAGTGCATTTATATAATAAATCTCGTTTTGGAATATTCGTGGGATAACTAGTATATTGATACTCCACGTCAGTTGATTAACGTAAATCAATAAAGATCAGCTGACTAGAGTTAGACGTTATTGTCGTATTACGGCGGTGATCAACAGACCCCTTTCGGTCACACCTAAAGGATGATACCCAAATAGAAAAATAATTATTTGTATGCGATACAGTTTAATTAGCCCTTTACATATATATTTGATATATGTTTGATTACGAGAGTTATTTATTAGAAATTGAGTTAAGAACTCATACAGGTTAAGTTTATTAGTCAATTATACGATAACTGACTGAATAAATTTTACGTCTTATTTTAATATAATAAGATTTAATTTAGTAATTAATCGTTAATTCACTAAATTAGTTGAGGTTGTGCATATATTTTGAGGTAGAGGTAATTAGTTAATTATCTTTACAAAGAGTTGTAAAATAAATTAACTGAGCATTATGTGACCCATTATATATATTGATATAATGGTAATGTGCCACTTAAAAGTTAAGTGTGTATATTTTACATCATATATTTGTTGTATAATCAAATCAACATTTTAATTATATGAGATAATTAAATATATGATTAACAAGTATTTGTGGGACAAATATTAAAAATCAAAATGGACCCATTTTGTCACAAGTGCACCGGATTTGGGGTGACCAAAAGGCAATGATTTGATTCCTTTTTGTCTTGCCAATAAAACACACTTTGTTCTTTTCTAAACTTGCTTTTTGTCTTACCTGAAAGTCCATAGACCTTTAATTAGACTCCTCTAATTAGTTACTAAATTACTTGTTAATTTAGTATTTAATGATCTATGTAACATGCATGCAAATATAAAGACATTTATATAAAAGAAGAAATTTCCTCACATTGATATGGAAATAAAAAGGGCACAACAAGAACTCCTTCTTGTTGTTCTTGAGCTATTAATATGGATGAATAAGAATAATCTCAAAAGTAGAAGACCTCCTTTAAGTTGCACCAAGATGACACCAAATAATCTACCTTTATTATTAACTAGATAATAAGATAGATATTATACTAATAATATTAGAATATATTACTACACTAGTAATACTTAGTAAATATTAGTATTTGAGAGTTTTTAGAGAGAAGATGAGTTTTTGAGAGATGTAGGAAAAACAAGCAAGAATTGAACAAATAAAATGAACAACCATATTGCCCTTTTATAGGCAATATGGCCGGTCATGGTGAGCCAAAAATGGCTCTTATTTTGCTTATTTTAATCACATGCAATGTGACAACCCTCGCGAATGCGGAAATATAAAACATACAAGCATGTGAATTATATAGCGGAAATACGGTATTTTAAAAACCTTTAAACATGCAAGATATATATAACACGAGGTGTGTCAAAATGTTACAAACTAACTACGGAAATACAACAAAGAGACGAGGTCTCTTAAAATGTTAGCAAAGAACAAGTGTTTAACAAAACTAGCTACTATCGTCTAAAGGTGAAACTTCCAGGGACAACGCCCGCTAGCTCACACCCGAACCCCAAAATATCATATCCAAAAAGTCATCCAAGCAAGCAACCTGTTCATCCATGAAAAACATGAACGCCACAGTCAGTGGGGAGTAACTCCGGGTTCTCCCAGCCATATCACATCAAACGTACATAGAAGGAAATACAAAAGTTAAATCATGCATATATAGATATACATGTGAGATACGATAAGAATAGATAGGCAATTCGATAAATAATGATAAGAGCATATTGAATACATATCCGAATCCATCATGTTATTCAAAGACTCGGGGAAGACACTCTTAGGCAACCGGATACGCTCACTAGGGCTTACATCTCACCGTTAGCGGTATAAGTTTGATAAGATTGAGACTCGACAAACAAACCATGCCAAGTCATGCGATTACCATGAATAAATCCATCATGTTATCATCCATTCAAATAACCCAACAGTTAGACGATGCCCAATCATGCAATGACCATGAATAATATTATGAAATCACGCATTCAAGAACGACGACACAAGACGACATCTGTCACGGTAATCGCATGACTTGGCATGGTTTGTATATGTTCACTAATTTCCTCCGGTAGGACGACGATAATAATACGGTCCTAGTCTAAATCTGGCCAGAATCCCGGAATCGTATTTTCCAGTTCGACATGCGATAAACGTTTCGCATCCAAGACTCGGTCAATCATATGACGCCGAGTACCCCAAATTCGGTAGCAAACATTCACGAAAGAGGCGGAAAAGAGCTCAAGCCACATAACAAGCGGTACGCTACATGCAAATAACACCACCTCGCAAGCACACAACCTTTGACGGCCGGGTCGATCAACGCAATGCGTTCAACTCCCAACAACATCGTCGTATGCCCACTACACATGCAATTAAGCAGTAGGATACCTCTCCGTTCCGACATTCCAGCCTTACGAACGGAAAGGTAGCCAAGGGAATGAGAGTACAAAGCACAAGACAAAAATAGGCTCAAACCGTATCAGTTGTAAAAACGACTCAAAGTGGGACATAGCAAAAACCGTCACAAAACATGTGATACAAGCGAATGAAATATCATATATCAAAAACATGAATATTATAAGTCACTACGTAAAATTATACGATAAACGAATCATGCGAACTATTATAAATTACGAGTTTTAGAAAATATATGAGAAAAACACAGCCGTGTTCCAGGCCGGTCAGGAGGGAGGCGGCCGGTACCCCGGCTCGGAGCACAACTACACACAAAACGCAAGTTTGGAAACTAAATAAAACAAGGGTCCACTTCAAACGATCATAATAGGAGTCTAGATATGCAAATGAGACATTCCAAGTCGAGTGGGTGGATAGCTTATCCTCTTACGGTTCCAACGAATGGTCACAAGCCTAAAACAAGCAAGTAACGAAGGAGATATGATCATTCTACGAAAAAGGGTCGGTGCAGTGAATTCTCAGCCGGGCACTGAACCGGCAGCCGGCCCTTCGGCCAGGACTACTTCCTACCCGAGAACAACATACACAAGTTCAATCATTTTCAATTCTCATATTTAACTTCTATCAACTATCAACAATCAATAATCATCATCAATAATCATCAACTAACAACAATCATCAACAATAACTCAATTCCTAAGCTTACTAATCATATTATAAATACGAATTCTAACATAGAAATCATATAAAACACGTAAATGATATCGAGTAACCCTTCACCGCTACCTTTACGCGTCTTTAATCGATTCTAAACCTTCCTAGTCTCCACCTACATACAATTAGATAATAAAAGACGAATATCATTCACCTTGAGAAAGACGGATAATTTAAAAAGCGAGAAAGACGGTATTTTTATTACCAATACGGATAGAGGAAGCTAAGAGGGGAAGAATAAGACGAACTTACGTGAATTTCAACAAGAAACGAGGGAGATACGGTGATTCAAAGATGGATCAAAATTGGAGGCAAGGGTTTTTGATATTTGCTTAAGGAAGAAGTAAGGGTTTTGGTTTGTGTTGAATGAAATAGATTAAGGGAGTATGAGATATTTATGGGAAAAAGTCAACAAATGTCAAACTCGCCTTAAGACGGGATTCTCATGGAATCTCACGGAAATTCCAAATACGAACTCGGAAATTCTAAATTCGACTCGGAACATAAAATTTTATATTAAAACATAAATTTGCTGAAAAGTATCCGTAAAATATTTTCACTAGAAAAATAGGGTACATTTCCGGGTGTTACAAACAATTTAGACAAAGAGAACTACTCACTAATATTTAGAATAAAACTAATGTTGGGGTATAAAACGGTAAATGTGGTAAACATGATTAAATGAAATAACAAAAGTTATAAAAGTGCTAAATGATAAATAACACTAGTGAAATGCAAATTCTAAACTAGTAAAACAATGCTAATGATAATAAAGTGATAATGAAAATACAAAAATGAAACAAACAAGGATCGAAATTACCGCAACAAAAAGGATTCGGAACTTTGTACAAGAATACTATAACCAAAAGATTAAAGAAAGATTGTATTGAATTGTAACCAAATGCTTGAACAAAGTAATAAGCAAATGTTTAACAATATTGAAACTAAATATGAGACTAAGAAAAATTTGTGTGCTTAAGCTAAGGAAAATGTATGGGAGAAAGATGTGTAAAGATAATTTAAAAGATGATTCTAATTGTCGAAGTCCCACTCCTTTATATAGGGAGAGGACTTGAAACGTAAACGTCTTACAGCACCCCAACCCTAATCGGAGACAGGCCATCCTGATCGGGGTTACACTAATCCGGGTATATTTGCTTAATGACTCGATTAAATGTTTGAGGACTACTATGATGCGTCTTTAAGCTCCTTAATTCTCCGGTTGATTACAAAATTTGACATGTGACACCCTCAAATTTGCGGAAAGAAAAAAAATAATTTAACAAGATAAAAGATAAGAATACAATAAAAGGTGTCATAAATAAAAAGGGTTCATACAAAAGGAAAATAATATTATACATAAAAATTATACAAGACGGGAGACATATCTCCCGTATAAATACGGAAATAAAAGAGTGTATAATAATATACAATCCTAAAGAACCGAATATAGGTCCAAGGTAAATACTTAGCTCGCTAGCTCGTCGATGTACCCAAGTATGCATCACAAACCTGCCAACCGCATTAAATATAAACACGGAAGCCACAGTCAGTGGGGAGTAACTCCGAGTTCTCCCAGCCACGAAATGTCGAGTTTAATGAAACATGAATAACATAAAAGCAATGTATATGGAAAATACAACACTTAAACATATATGATATGCTTTTCATGTTATGAAACAGATAACTAACAAATAACCTAGCATGTGAAAGCTATCATGTGAGACCGATAATAAACTATAACTCGAGGTAGGGAAGCTGGTATGCTAGCTCAGAGGTTCCTCTCAGAAACATGGCCGTGATACACTCAAACCCTAATCAACATGTAATCATGTGAATCAGTTAACAATCGGTAATCCAAACTCTATCAATCTAGCCGGCTTGCATCTCACCTTCT
>JAIUZE010070570.1:0-84140 GCA_022085475.1 Heliosperma pusillum | reverse complement strand
TAAAACCATATCTTCAAAATCGTCCGTGAAAGTGATAAAATATCTATAGCCATCTCTAGCGTTGATTGACATAGGTCCACACACATCAGTATGTATGAGTCCTAATAGGTCAGCAGCGCGCATTCCAACACCTTTGAAGGAAATTCGAGTCATTTGGCCTATGAGACATGATTCACACGTGCCAAAAGATTCATAGTCAAATGGGGAGATAGTCCCATTATCAATGAGCTTTTTCAAGCGTTTTTCATTTATGTGTCCCATACGGCAATGCCATAGATAGGTTTGATCTTTGTCACCAACCTTTGCTTTCTTATCACTCACATGCATTATATCTGTGGTTTGATCTAAAACATATATTCCATTCATGGAAACAGCTTTACCATAAATCATTTCGTTTAAAGAGAAAATACAGCTATTATCCTTTATTACAAACGAAAAGCCGTCCTTATCAAGTAAGGAAACTGAAATAATGTTTTTAGATAAACTGGGTACATAGTAACAGTTATTCAGAAATAACTCAAATCCACTCGGGAGTTGGATTACATATGTTCCCACTGAAACGGCAGCTACTCTTGCTCCATTCCCCACTCGAAGGTCCACATCACCCCTTGCGAGAGTTGTGATGTTTCTTAGGCCCTGCAAATGATTGCACAGATGAGAACCACAACCAGTATCTAGTACCCAAGTTCCGAAACTTGCATGGTTAATCTCAATCATATGAATAAAAGATGAAAACATACCAACAAGAGAGACGCGGCCTGCTTTTATGTCCTCACGGGTACACGAGGCAGTTCCTCCTCCAATGCCCAAGCTTGTGGCAATGGTGGCACTCCACGTTACCTTCATCGCTCTTTGTCTTGCCTTGTGAGCTACAGCTAGTCTCACCAGGCCCACTCTTTCCTTGCCCTGGCTTTTTGAACTTCGGCTTCCCTACAGCTAGGTTGGCATGAGCCTTGCCCTTACCTCTACCCTTGTTGCCAATCATGAGAACGTCTTGCTTCAAGCTCCCACTCAATTTCAGATCACTCTCGGTCTGTACGAGAAGTGAGTGGAGCTGATGAAGACTTTTCTTCATATCATTCATATAGTAATTTGCCCTGAAAAGGGCAAAACCATCATGAAGTGAATGAAGCACTCGATCAATAATTATCTTCTCATCGATTTTGCAACCAAGAGCCTCCAGCTTCTCGACATTCTCGATCATAGCAAGAATGTGTGGGCTAACCGCTTGGCCCTTCTGGAGTTTCGCCTCAAAGAAGCGACATGTATGCTCATAGCTAACAATCCTCGGAGCTTTCGAGAACTCGTTAGAGAGCGTGGTGAAAATCTTGTTTGCACCTTGGGCAATGACTCGTCTTTGCAAATTGGATTCCATTGAAAAGATGAGTACGTTCTTTTGCTCCTGCATTTGCTCCTGCATTGGGGACTGGGTTAGTCGGTAGTGGCTCAGTCAAGTACTTGAGCTTACCGTCAGCAATGGCAGCATTTCGTAATGCCGCCTCCCAGTCCGCAAAGTTGGACACGTTATTCTTCAGTCGCGTTGACTGATTCATAGTGTCCATGAACATCTTAAGCCAGGACTCACGTCCGAGCGTGGCACTTGGCATTGGGTCATCAGT
This sequence comes from Heliosperma pusillum, assembly GCA_022085475.1. Classification (NCBI taxonomy): domain Eukaryota; kingdom Viridiplantae; phylum Streptophyta; class Magnoliopsida; order Caryophyllales; family Caryophyllaceae; genus Heliosperma; species Heliosperma pusillum. The sequence continues at coordinate 82,521 of JAIUZE010070570.1, read as the reverse complement.
ATGGCCAACCATTTGTTATTTAGCAGTTATATCTGTATATTTGACTGTGAAAAAGAAAATAAATATGATAAGTTTCATCGTTTTAAATTTGAGTCTAATGAAAAACTGTTTAATTCGATGACTCGTGCATTTATACAATTGACCTCCCTCAAGAATTATATAAATGATCCCAAGACTCAATTTCTGTAAATTGATAAACCAACCTCTTGGCTAATTCTACTTTTAGAATTCCTGGTCGATAAATTTCTGTGAATTCTATCTTTAGTCCATCATAATCACGAGATATTACTCGTACTATAATGTTGAGATAAAATAGGTCAACACTCACTACTTACCCAACGTAGAAGGGGTCATATTATGACTTCCGACGAAGAAGGGGTTCATAGTAGTTTTCCCTATAAAGACTAATCTCAATTTTCATTTTAGAGGAAGATCCCATCATCTTAAATTTAATTCATTTTAAGTGAACAAATTTCTAGCATTTCGTGAATGATTTAGACTAAGGTGATGGCCCTATGAACGAGTGACATCTGTATGTCTATGATGAAAAATCAAACTATATGAATCATTTTTCATGCAATTTAGGTGGTTTGGTTTAGGCGGAATATGATGCAATAATTTAACATAAGAATGAAAAGCAAAAGAATGAAAAATACGTAAACTATTACAACGGTCCTAGTGTGGCCTATCTACCAAAATGAACAGTAAATACAAGTTTGGAATCCATCCTAATGGACCCGAGAAGCTTGACTTTGTCTCATCTTGGTCCATGTAGCGGGAGTGAGCATCCGATCTCCATCTTTAGTCTTCTTAAATTACATTTTCAAAATTACAAAATAAATCTATTTACATTCTAATTCCAAAAACATAATTAAAAGAAATAAAAGGAGATTCGAGATCTCATAAATACATCCAAACCATGTTTCCATCATTACGAAAACATGATTAACTAAGGCCACACTAGGTATTACATTTTTAAACCACTATAAAAATACGTAAATAAATTCATTCATTCATTCATTCGACTAAAATCAAATGCATCAACTATATAAATTAATTCTACAAGACATAATTCATTAATTATGTTGATCAATTATCCAAACCACCATTATATACGATCAAAATTATGTGACAATTCCTTAATTGCACACAACAATTTTAATCTTCCATAATCCATTTTTATTTTAAACCTTTTTAAAATAATCGGGTATCATTATTGTGAACCTTTTCACAATAACAAACAAACATTATCTTTATAATGCCAAAAAAAAATAAACAAAAAATTTTTTTTTTCTCACTGTTCACTGTTCACGTGAACAGTACCAGTCCCAAAATTTTTTTTTTTATTTTCTAACGGTTTAAGCAAAAAACCGAAAATAAAAACATTAAAGATTAAAAAAAATACCTGCTGCTAACAGCAATAAAAAAACAGAAATTTTTTTTTTATATTGTACAGTAGCAGCACCAAAAATTGGAACGGTTTTAAGACGATAATGCTTATATTAACTAGATCGGTGCAAACAAACAATGCCTAATCGTTATTAAACATTGATACAAGTAGATGATTCAAATTAACCTTTTAATATGAACATCTAAAACAATTTATACCGAAAATATATAGCACAAAAAAATTGATGTTCATTAACATCCAATACAATTCCATTTACATTCTAATTTAATCCTTATTAAATTAAAATATCAACAAATTCAAATATTATCATCTTTAACAGATTAAAACAATAATATTAATGAATCTTTAATGGAACCCAAAAAAACAATCATCACGGCAAAAAAAATTAAAAACCGTGAGTATCATTTTTAAAAAAATTTCGAATTTTTTTTCTTTCAATAATCATACAATTTAATATTTATGAAAATCACATAAAATAATTTCATAGCCCTAAGTCTCTGATACCACTTGTGGGAATATATCCGTATAAATTCCTTTAATCTTACAGGATTATAATGAAATTACGATTTATGTGATTAACGGGTCATAAACGAAATTGCATAATAAACAACGGATTAGGAATAACCTTTAGTCCTCGTAAATTCGGCCTAAGAACAGATATCAAAGCAGATATCCTCCTAATCGTCTCACCCAAGATTGTATGAGATATGCCCTTCTCCTTTGCTAGAAAGAGAATCAAAAGTTATTGTTAACTTTTAGTTTTGTGTTTTGTGTGTGATGGAGGCACAAGTGAGAATAGAATTAGGTTTAGAATTTTCTCCCGCTTCCCTTGTCTACTTCTCACGGCTCCCCTAGGGTTTATATGAGGAGATTTGTCTCCTCAAAAAAACTACCCATGGACCGAAAATTCCAGATTTAATCTCGACTGTTTCCCGGTTAAATTCGCTTTAATATATAATGTGTATTATTAATGTATCGTATAATATACACGTTAATTATAATTATCCGTATAATTATAATTTGCTAATTCAATATAACATTTTATATTCAATTACGAATTAACCTTTTAATTCGCATAAGCTTACATTATATATATGCTAATTAAATACAACAGTTTATATTTAATTACGAATTACTTTTAATTCGTCTCAGCTCATATTATTTAATCGTTATTAAATAATCGTCTCATCATCACATTGACTAACCTTTTAGTCAAATACACTGACTAACCTTTTAGTCATATAATAGGGCATCAATATGATTATTTTCTCAAATAATCACATCTCTCAAACACATCCTATAGGTGTGACTTTTAGGGACCAGTTGATCACCGCCATCTGTATGACAATAACGTCAAACTTATCTAGCAAGCCAACCGTTATTGATAAACGTTAATCAACTGTGGAACCTACAGAGATTTATTCATGTTATTGCACTAACTGTGGAGGACACTGGCTCCAACAAGTTCCAATGCTTAAAACGTCGTAACCTTCCCCATTCCCGTTTCATTTGTAGGAATTCTATGCGCAATTTCGGCCTTGATACGGTCACCCTAGAACTTTTTAAAGGTTTAGGGATGGGGGAACTTTACGGTCAACATTTCCGTACTTACCCCCGTCTTACTTGGGAGTTTCTGAGTTCTTTTAGTCATGAGAAAGACCGCAACACGGGCATGGTTAAGATGGTTTCTTTTTGCCTCCTGAATACTGCTTTTAATCTCCCCTTGGAAAAATTTTGTAAGGTTTTGGGTGTTAAATTCCACAAATCTTATAAGGTCCCAAAAAATTTCAATTTGAATGACGTTTGGACCGCAATTTCGGGGATGGAAGTTGAAAAGGGGGCTAAGAAGCCGGCAAACGCTTGTCACAATGCTCCTATTCGGATTTGGCATCGTTTTATGGGTTGGACCTTGTTTGGGAGGGAGGAGTGTCACAATTTCCGGGCCGATGAGCTCTCTATTTTGGCGGCTTATTTGTTTCAAAAGCCGAGTAAATTTGGGGTAAACATTGGTCACCATGTCGCTCTACACTTCCAGAAATTGTCTAATGATCCATTTAGCCCTAGCGGTATCCATATTTGGGGAATTGTTACTAAGATAGCCCATGCCCTTTGCAAAAATGCGCTTGATGAGAGGAATTTGAGGTGTTTGGGGGGATGTTCTTTGTTGACGGAGGATTATATTACATCGAAGCTTGAGTGGGTTGTGAAGCGAGTTGAGGACGGGAAAATGTATTGGAGGGTCCGAGGGAGCAACTCCATTCCCCTCCCGAACAGTGCGGCTATGAAAGTTGTTCCCGATAGGGAGCACTATCTCCTCCCCCTAGAGGAAGAGAACCCTCCGCCACCACTTGAAGATAACCCGGAAGAACAATTAGCTCCAATCACCGCTTTCAGGCGAGATCCCACTGCCCCCGTCATTACCTATAGGAGAGAAGAACAAGGCCCCACTCCTACTACCATGCCTTATGTGAACCCCTCTTTTATGCATCAACAACAATGGAGTCCTTGGCCTTATTCGTCCCAACCTGAGGCATCCTCTTCCACCGCACCTAGCTATCCCCCTTTGGATCCTTCCTTGATTAAGTTCATAGCCGACATGACTTTGGCCTCCGAGACGGCGGCTAGGGATCGAGAAACAGCGGCTAGGGAGAGAAAGGAGGAAGTTAGGGAGAGAGCGTTCTTGTCCCAGAGGATGGATAGGATGTACTACAACTTGGCTCTTGGCCAATACCCTTCCTATGATAATTGGTGTAGGGAGGGGTATAGGGAGCCCATTGGTCCGCATCCATCCTATTTCATGTGGCCCGAGGGTGGTTATGATCAGGGTTCCAGGGTGTTTGGGGACTTCAATGTCCAGCATGATTACTATTCTTCGCCGGTTTTTGCTCAACTGGTAGTTGATGAGGAGGAGGTGGATCCCGAGACGGCGGCCCAGAATGCCGAGTGGTTTGATAGGATGGGTCCCAGATTCGAGATTTTGGATGGCTCTGGATCGGGAGCCAGGGGTGTAGATGAGTCCTATGCAGAGGCCGGTAGTGGCCATTTTGATACTACATCCACTGACTTTAGTGGACTCTCCTGAGGCAGGACACCCATGAGTATGATCCCTTTTAATCCAAATCTTCATCATGTTTATATTTTTGTATGCATTTTGATACTTGTAATTTTTGTGTTGTGTTGGTTAGCCTTGGCAACATTGGAGGCGGGTGTCCATCCCATCGGACACCAATATTTTGCTCCTTCTTGAAAAATCCAAAATGACAAACAACCTTTGCATTTAGCTTCATGCATCACGTAGTTGCATTTTGTTTAGGTGTCATCTTTTGACTTTCCCGTGGTTGGTACCCCCATGAGGGGCATTGCATTTATGCACTTTACCGCCACGACGAGACTCCGATATGGCACACTTAGTTTTTTCTATTATTATCTGGACTTTCTTGTGGGAGGTACCCCCATGAGGGGCATTGCATTTATGCACCTTACCACCGCAACGAGACTCTAGATTAGCATATAGTTTAGCTTGCATTTACTTAGATCATGCACTTTGTATTATATCATTTTGCATTTAGTTTTAGCAATTTTATTTAGTTCATGCATTTCATATAGAATAGTTCATTTGCATAACTAACCCTCTTGTATATATTGTTCATATTGTGAATATTCATCAAAAATCAAAAACCCCAAAAAGAAGTTTTTTTTTTTCAAAATATTTAAAACCCAAAAACATGTTCTTTTCCTTTTAGAAAATCATTCAAAAACCCAAAAACATGTTATTTTTTTTGAATTCACCCCTCACAACGTGTAAATACCTTAGTGTGGGGAGGGAATTCCCAAAAAAAATCCCAAAAACTTGTTTTATTTTTCTTTTTTTTTCCCCTCTTTTCATAGTTGAGTCACTTACTCGAGGACGAGTAAGACTTAAGTGTGGCGAGGATTTTATTTCTTTTGTATATATATCGTTGGTATTTGAAAAAAAAATCGAAAAATGCCTAAAAATCGAAAAATTTGAAAATTTTCCAAAAAAAAATATGTTTAAATTAGTTTGTATATAGTTTATTTTGTATATATTGTCGTGTGTTTCTTTTTATCTCCATCCATAGGTGCGCCCACATCATAAGAGGCACGAAAAAGGGAATATGAAGACGCTTTGGTGAGATCTTTCCATTTTTCTTCTCCCTTATCTCCTTTTCTTCTTACTTGAGGACGGGATGTGTTGACGACGATGTTGTGAATTTTGTTGATTGGCGTATGTGCCACTTGTGTGCTATTAGGAGATAACATTAGCTTGGGTGTCATATAGTCGGTTAGAGCATGTGCATTTAGGTTGTATATATGCTAGATTGCATCATGGCATATAGTTGCATTTAGAAAAAATGATTTTATAATTGTCTCTTTGGAAAACTTGTTGAATGTGCATAGTCCCTTTTTGCTACTTTTTTATTCATAAAGTGTTCATCTTAATCGTGGAATTTTAGACGCCCTGGGTTGTGCATTTCTAGTGTCTTTTGACCCGTCTACTAATGCCGAGTCACGAGTTTGCGCTTATTCCACCTCGACAACCTCGATTGATGTGAATATTCCGATGGTAGAAAGGATTCTTAGCTGACCGTACTTGCTATGCAACCAACCTTGATTCATTGTTCTGCCACTTTTGCTCAAAAAAAGGAAACAAATCAAACAAGCTAAAAATATTGAGTCAAGTATCATGTTTTCTTGTTTTCGTCGAGGAAATGCAAAACGGAACTTCTAGGGATTCTAGTGGACCCATATCTAGTGTCCCTTTCGATGCCACTACGGTGGGGATACCCCTATTGTTGGTTTAGACCGCATGTCCTTGACGGAAACCGTGTGCTTTCATGCCAAAAATTGCAAATCAAAATGCAACTCAAAAAGAAAAAGAAAAAGAAAGCAAATTGTTGAAATAAAAATTATGCAAGCAATTAGACTCAAATATCCTTTTCCTTTAACTCTTCTTGGATCATTTGCCCTTGAGTAGCATAGTGAGGCGGGACGACCCTTGTATCTCATTTATTTGAGAAACGTGAATTCCATATGCTATTGTGCTTAATAACGTCACGAGGATTTCATTTCCCTCTTCCATTTTATCGCTTTTGACCAAGCAAATAGTAGACGGGGTTCAAAATTCTCATTAGACTTGCACCGCTAGGAGGCGAATATTTTTCCATGCTTTATGATACTAGTGGCTTATAAGGATGAGGCATGTGATTTTTCCTCTTAGATATTTCCGTCACATGGATGAGGCATGTGATTTTTCTTTTGTATGATGCATCTTTGTCGTGTTCCTACGTGCTTATCATTTGGATGCGTCGCGATTTTGAGCAAGCCCCTACTTGCCTTGCAAGGAGGTACTCTACCTCAAGAGTATCTCGTTGTGAGTTGAAGGGATGGAGGAGGCCCGTTAATTGCCCACCGTCGGATATTATTAATAGTTTAGGTAGTGGCCTTAGTATTAGTGTAGTGTTGAATAAGGGTACTTATGGGTCTCGAATCTTGTTTACTTCCTCGAGGACGAGTAAGTCTTAAGTGTGGGGAATTTTGATAAGCATTTAATTAGTCACATTTTTCCTCTCATTTTCGTCCCCATATTGGTATGTTTACATGGATTTGAGTGCCCTTGATTGCATTTTGCTTCCCGATTTCCCGTGCTATGAATGTCGATCTTAATTTGTAGGAATTAAGGCGGAAATGAAGAAATCGGAGCATAAAGGTCTTGCATGAGTCGGGATTCGGAGATGAGATGAAGAAATGAGAAAAGCAAGCCTTAGGTGGCGCAGGCCGGCCAACCGACCGGCGGCCGGCCACCCGGCACAGACCACACACTCACAAAGGAAAGAAAAAGAGAAGGAGAAGAAATGGCCCAGGTAGCGCCGGCCGGGCACCCGGCGGCTGGCCTACCACCCGGCTCAGACTACATAAGAAATTATCCGAGAGTTCTTATAGTGCTCCAGGCCGGTGGTTGGCCGGCGGCCAGGCACCCGGCCGGGACCCCCTTTTCATACTTAGAAGAATTTTGAAGACGAGAAAAATGAAGACACTGATGTGCTCTAGGCCGGTCAGAGGGCCGGCGGCCGGTCGACCGGCTAGGAACACAACTCCGCAAATTCGCCCCCTCTTCTATTTTCTTTCTTAATTTTGAGATACCTATATATACCCTCCCCTTAATTTTTGTAAGGAGCTTTTGGCATGAACACTGAGCACAAAACCCTAGATAATTTGTAACCTCTATTACTCACTAATTACTCTCCTAATCGTTCCTTAATTAAGTTTAATTTCTCAATTCAAGTTAGTAGATCTAGTCTTTCTTAGTAGAACTATCATAGTTTTGGGTTTGTATTGAAGATTTTGGGTGAAGAAACTCTCCCTATTCATTAATACAAGCTTTGTTGGTATAAATTTCTCATCTTTTTGTTATTTATGCAATTTATTTTCATTTCTAGTTGATTGTTTATCATTCGATTGTTATAATTATTCATTTCCTTAGCATGATGTTCATTTCTTTATTCCTTGCCTTTAGTTGTTTGATTTCCTATAATATGAGTGAGTAGTCTCCTTCTAGGGTTTAGGGGAAGCCTAAGGGAGGATTATGTGGGATAATTGGTTGGGTAATTAGTAGACTTGTGGTAATAATTTGGGTATTACCCATATGCACACTAGGTGTTTGATGAATTGTGTAAACGAAAGTTACCCACTTTATCAAGTATCGTTTGATTATCTCTAAGCGACGGTGGTAGAGATGATTAAACTAGTGTTTATATGAGTGATTTGAGACAAATGCGATGGCTTTGTTGAAGATTATTAATTGTTGAGACATTAGCAATTAATTCTACTCGAATTTATTACCCATTTGCTAATTACTTGACTAACCCATTAATCCCCCTAAGGTGAACCCTTCACCTTAGTTTTCCCTTTAATTGTCTTTACCATATTATTTAGCGATTACTTGCAATTTTCTAGTTCTTAGTTAATCTTCTCATCCAACCTTTGTTAGGCTAGAATAGGACTCAATCGAACTTGTAGTTGACCCCTCCATCCTCGTGGATTCGACCCCTTTATACTACTTATATCGGGTTTATTTTTTATGTTTGAATTGACGACGAAACATTCATCACCAAGTGAAAGGCATTTCAAGAAGGTTCACTAATTCAAAAGAGAGAAGAAGCGAAGACAGTTTCGTAGTTGTCGGAAGATCAATCAATTAGGCGAAAGCAATCATCGCTTTACATCAAACCCTATCAACAAACCCGACTCAAGAGGTCAAGGGGGATGATGGAAGTCAAGTCATAGGAAAAGGAAGATGAAACGTTGGTCAAAGCTTCTAAATGACCACTTACCCGATCGGGGAAGTGTGTAACCGATCGGGGATGTTCGCTGCTCCGCACAAATTGCTTCGACTTCCTATTTTTGTCCTATATGTTCAATGCTTGACCCCTTCCCCAAGAAACCCTAATGCTATATAAAGAGAGCTCCAGCCACTCTTCTCAACACATCTCACAACACAACCTTCTTCTAATACTTCTCTTCTTAGTTAGTTTAGTTTCTTCTTTCTCTTATCTTTCTTAGTTTAGTTTTCTCTAGTTTAGTTTAGTTCTAAGTTTGTATGGTTCTACTTGTAATTGGAACTCAAGTTTCCGGGTTTGCATTTCCTATTCAAGTTCTTATTCCATTTCAATCTTTGCTCATCCTTTCCGGTAATCTTTATTCTCGTGTTTACATTATAGTTTCATTTTCTTTTAGTATTTCCTTTATCATGTTTACCATTCTTAGTTTTATAATCTTAGTTTCCCTTTCATTGTTAATAATGCATAAGTAGTCGTCTTTCTAGGGTGTAGGGTAGCCATGTTAGATTGATTAAAAGATGATAATTGGATAAAAGAAATTGTGCCTTTAAAACGTTGTGTCTATGCATGTTTGGATTGTAACGATAGTTAACGATTTCTGGCCAAAAATCATTGACTAAAATGGAATTCTTTTCCAAGGTAGAGATACGTGAATTGAATAGACAAAGCATGACATGGTAGATTAAGACCTAGTAAATCGGCTAAAAGCCTGCTACACCATCTGATCTATGGTTGTAATGAACACATCTTTCTTACGAACACATGGTCGAGTTCTGTCGCGGTCCCGATAAAAAAATAATTTACCCAGACTAGGCTAACAACATAAGGAATGTAATTAGGGAAGTAGGGTGTCGATCCTCAGGGAGTACGTGTTAACTATGGATTGTTATGGATTGGTTTTTATTTAGATTCGAGTCACTTGAGATGTTTGTCTAAACTATTAATCATAAAATAAAATGACAAGTATATAAATGACGATATGTAAATGACAAATATGTAAATTGCAAAATAAAAAACTCAGAACAGAAGACATACCCGATCGGGTTGTCACGTACCCGATCAGGGAAACCCTCTGATCCGAACAATAACAACTAAATTCTATCTAAAGACGATATTTAAATGACAATATTGAAAACCTAACTCACTAAACTAATAAACTAGATAATAATAATAAAGTAAACTATCTAAGAACGGAAATGGAAAGATGATAAAGTAAACTAACTAGATAACAATAATGTAAACTATCTAAAACGGTAAAGTAAACTAACTAATCAAGTTGATATAGTGAAAGAGAAATACATGTAAAACTAATTAAGAGTCTCATAGATACCAATATTAGAATTACTATGATTGTCTAGGCCTTGTAGCGGTATATTCCTTCCGGATTCGTACCGACCTTTTAGTGGGTCCTAACGTCCTTTCAGCATGGTTAAGTCACTAAACCCCTAATGGTAGTCCTAATTCCTATCCCAACTCTCGTTATAAAGATAGAAATGACTAATACAAACAATTGTTTATGGCCACTAAACAAAGTTATAGAATTTTGACACGACTAAAGGAAGAAACAACTAGACGGTTCAATTGGTAACTACTCTTCTTTTAATTCATTTAACTCGTAAATCATTTCAAATATTACAACTCTATTTATTTTATTTACATAATGTTAATTTTACAATATTAGAATTAATCTAATTTATGTGATTAAGTAAATTAACAAGAAAAAGATGTATGAAATTAAACTATGAAATATAAATACTAAAGTGATTATGGTAACTATGTTAATAAAGGTTTTAGTGATAATGTTTAGGATTATATGATTAGGTAAATTATAATGTGATATGATAAATAATATTCTGGTTTTAACTAGATTAATTTTAGATTGGTTCCCTAACAACAACAATATTATGAAAATGATGCTAGTGAGATTATAGTTCATGATGATTAAAGTTGCATAAGTAAATCAAGATTAGAGAATTACCGTAATTGGAATATGTATATATAAGAATGAAAGTAAGAACAAATATCCAATAACAAAAGCTATGAAAACACTAGAGAAATACTAAAAAATAAAATATAAAAACTTGTAAGAAAGTGTGCTAAAAGATATGTAAAGATGATAATAGATTATATGAAAGTGAGATGATAGATAATTGGATGCTTGGATGCTTGGATGATCATTGGCTTTTATAGGGATGCATTGTTGCTGATCCCTCGTCCAAATTCGTACCCTAGTCAATGCATTAATGTACTCATTTAAGCTCGGATTGAAGAGGAGCCAAGTAACGTCCTCTTGCAGAAATACCCGATCGGGTAATAGGTAATCCGATCGGGTTTTTGTGTAAGTCGGATTTTCCGTCTTCTCATCTTAGGCACGGAATCCTATGCCTTTTGTCTTGGTCAATGCCATACGGAATTGGGCTTGGGCTGATCTTCTCTTGACTTGGGTTGAGATTTCCTTTTAAAGTTCAAAGCCAAAATCCAAATTGAGTTCATTCGAGGAAGGATGTAGCGGAATCGTAATCAAATCGTGAACTGGCTATCATCAATTCCTTGAAAACTCGTATCCTAGTGTCTTTGCTACATAAAGTAGGAAAATAAAGCAAAACCACTTCATTTCCTATAAAACGAGTCAAAACACGCAAAACAACTAGAATAGCAATATTAGCTCGTTAATCACTTAACAAAGTGCATAAATCGTATAGAAATCGAGCTAAAACGGGGGATAAATCAGAACAAAATATCACTTATCAAACTCCCCCAAGCTAAACCCTTGCTTGTCCTCAAGCAAATGTAACAATCATAACTAGGACAAGGGTAGCTAACAATGATCAATCTATCATACAAATCTCAAAAAGTAAGCTCTTAATAAGTAGATGAATCATAAACCCGTTACAACAAGGGCGAAGGAAAATGCGAATCATGGTTGAGATTTACATAACGGCGTAGCATAGAAAATATTCTTTGGACCTTTTCAGCTCTTGCGTGATCTTTTTGACAATGGACTCTTACGGTACACTCATCACTCAAATTTTTGTAAAATGGGAAATATTGGTTCAAATTTGAAGTGACACTCACCTATCTACAACTTATAAGAATGTGACCGCAGTCTAGTATGGTAGAATATCCAAAACCATTATGTAAAACTAATCATGATCAAAATATAATGTAAGAAGCACTAGTAAAGTAAAGAAGAGGCTTGGGAAATTTGGGTAAGAAAGTGGACAAACGATTTTGGTCATGTGGAGCTTAAAGTCAAGATAGTAATAACCAAATGCGTAGTGGATACTCAATCCAAATCATACTAATTCCCATCAACAAAAGTCAAAGCCAAAAGCAGCATATTGGCTTATTAAACATGACAAACCAAATTACGACTTCCCATAATTTTCTTTCTTTTCATTTCATGGAAGCGTTTTTCCTCTTTTCTTTTCTTTTTTTTTTTCTTTTCTTTTGAGCTTTCAATTTCATTTTTCATTTTTTTTTCATTTCTCATTATTTTTCAAAGCTCTTTTTTTTCTTTTTCTCTTTCACATCAAAACCCAGGAATCAGTAATCCCGAGACAATTTCACACCAAATGATGGCATTATCCGAACATCGCAAAAGCATAGAACACCCCTACACAAATGGTTGGTTACTAGCTCAACAAGGGTAGGCAATATTATAATGTAGCTAGGAAGAAGGATCTTTTTGCGAAATGTGAATAAGAGATTGATTGGCTTCAAAATGTAGATCATGACAGTAATACTTATAGAAAATGGAATAAAAACCATACTTATGCATTTTGATGTAACACAGACTATAAGGAGAAACTACTCACTCTTAAACTGGGATCGGGTTCAGATGTACCGACCACTGGAGGCTCTACCTTACAATATGAGTAGCTTGCCAAAGTCAAGATCAAGCTTAATTAAGTCCAAATGCAATTTCCTACCTACTGTGTACAAGACATCCCCGTGAATGCATAATTCCTCATTATAAAACGAAACATCAGCTTATAAAAACTATAAAATGAGAAATGTAAGATGGAAATGATCTTTTCTTTTTTTGATTTTTTTTTTTTTATAAACTAAAAAGAAACTAAGAAAATTAAAAAAAAAAGAAACTAAAAAGAAAACTAAAAATCCAAATGCAATCTAAATGAAGTTCCTAAATGCAAATCCTCTCCCAAGCTAAAACTTCACATTGTCCTCAATGTGCAGGCAATTATAATAGAAACAAACCGAAAGACGGCTAATAGCACATGGAACAGAAAAACGATATGAAATTCTAATGGGAAAAGGAACTAAAATAAAACGAAAAATGCAAAAGAAAGAACGGAAAGAAAGAAAATTCTTACAAATTGTCTAGCCTCCCCCAAGCTAGTATGAACAAGGGGAGCTCATCATCTCATCCCAAAGGCCACCAGCTACGGCCTCTCCTCTCAGAAGGAGGTGGCTCGGATGCGGATCCAGAAGCATCTGTGTAGTAGGTATCATCTGCAGAATGATGACTACCACGAGAAGGAAAGATCCCGGTTGGGTTGCTGGCTCCTAAGGACTGGTACTCCTCTACTTGGTGATCAGGAAAATCACCTCTATATCCCCCAAAACTCTCGACGCCATAGTCGGTTCCACAGTAATCCGGTCCAGCTCGCGGCACACCTGCAGCATAAGTAGTACCATACCACCCTCGGGCCAATAAAAAGACGGGTGGGGGCCCTCAGGTCTAATCACACCTTGCCTAGCAAAGTGATCATAGATGGGGTGCAAAGCAAGCTGCTAGTCGGACTGAATTCTATTGACGGACAAGGTTAGGGCTTCAAACATGGCGGTCACATCGCCCTCAGCATGGGTCGAGTGAGAGAATGATCCAACCTCAGGGCGGCGGGATCTAAGTTGAAAGATAAGTGAATATTTGTATGATTTTAACCCCCACTTTAGCTCGGTTTTGTTTGTCATTTGTGCTTTGTTAAGCCATTTTATGAGCTAATGTCGTCTTCTAGGCGAATTCCTGTGTTATAACTTGTTTTGTAGGGAAAGTGACGTTTCTACGCCCTTTTTCTATATTCCCGAGCATTTGCCTAGAACCCAACGATTTGAAGATGCAAGCTTGACCGTGTGTAAGGCATTTCGAGAAGGTTCACTAACTTAAGGGGGAGAAGAAGCAAAGACGGTTTCTTAGTTGTCGGAAGACCAATCGATTGGACGGGAGAATTCATCGCTTTACATCATATCCAAGCAACAAACCCGATTGTAGAGTCAAGGGGGATGTTGTAAGTCAAGTCAAAGCGAAGGAAGTTGAAGAGTTAGTCAAGAGCTTCCAGAAGGCAACTTACCCGATCGGGTAAGTGGTGTACCCGATCGGGTATTCCTGCTGCTTCGTGCATTGCGGCTCCTTCTTCCTAAATTTGCCCTATGTATTTATTACCCGACCTCTTCTCCAAGAAACCCTAATACTATAAATAGATGTGCCAAGCCCCTCATACCATACAACCATATATCCAACATCATATACATTTTCTTGCACAATCTTGTCTTATATTTCCTTTTAGCTTTAGTCTTTCTAGTTTAGATGTTCTTCTTCTTTTATCATTTGTTTCTAGTTTATTTCTGTCCATTTCCTTTCAAAACATTAGTTTAGTTCAATAAGAATTTCAATCTTTGTATCTACTAGTTGGGTTCAAGAGTTGTAATTCAAAGTACGGTATTTCTATGCGAGGGATTTCTATTATTGTTATCGCTTTCATCGTTGATCGTCACCTAGGTATTCCTAATTTATCCTTTGTTCATTGTTCCTTATTGTTTTCCATTTGATTGTTATTTTCTATTCGTATCATTTAGATTTGTTTTTACGTTGTTATAACCATAGTTTCATTTCTTAGATTTTCGTATAGCGTCGTTATTATCGCCACATAGAGAGTCTAAATTATTGTCGAATTCAACTAAATATGCTTACCTTAACTTTCATTGTCAATACCAACATAATCATGAGTGAGTAGTCACCTTTCTAGGGTGTAGGGTAGCCATGTTAGATTGATTAAAAGATGATAATTGGATAAAAGAAATTGTGCTTTTAAAACATTGTGTCTATGCATGTTTGGACTTTAACGATAGTTGACGACTCTTGATCACAATCATTGACTAGTATGGAATTCTTTTCCAAGGTAGATATACAAGAATTGAATAGACAAAGCGTGACATGGTGGATTAAGACCTAGTAAATCGCGTTAAAAGCCTGCTAGACCATCTGATCTATGATTGTAATGAACACACCATTCTTACGAACGCTCAATGAATTATTTGCATATCCTAAATCCAATTTCATTAATATGTCAATCTACATGTGTGAACCTATTTCCCTAGATGCTTCTCATTATTGTTAATTTATTATCTGCTTTATCGTTTCCATTTCAGTTTGTTTTGTTTTCATTTATGTTCTTTATTAGTTTAGACATCACCAAATCCATAACCCAGAAAATCATTAGATAAAGCTCAATTGTGAGACGATTCACAATCCGTAGGAAACACCATCTCCCTGAGGATCGACCCCTACTTCCCTAATTACATTAATTTGTTATTAGCCTAGTCTGGGTAATTTATCTTTGCATCGGGCTTGCGACAGGCCTGATCAAATTTTGGCGCCGTTGCCGGGGAGCACGGTTTAGTTTTCCTTTTCTTGTGATCTTAATCACGATTAGTTTTATCTAGTCTTTAGGAACCCAAATTCCTTTAGACCTCTCTTGATTTTTCATCTTAGCTTTTCTATCTTATGCCCAGATCTTCTAGACTAGGGACCCCTATTCCTTTGGACCCCGAACTAGAAAGAACTCTGCGTAGGAGATTAAAGCTATTTAACGAAATTTCAAAAGCTTCTGACATTTCAAGTTTAGATCGTATTCGTGAGAAATACTCGGATATCTTACCTAATCTTGAAGGAGAAGAAGATCCATTTTCCTCTCCATTTCCAAAAATCAATCAACTTTCAACCAACATTCCATCTTCATCTTCGCAACCAAAAATGGTTCGACTTTCCGACCATTCTAAACCCACTGCAGATACACTTCCGAAGGGTATTGCTACACCTCAAATTACAGCTCAAAACTTCGAAATCAAGCATGCTTTCATCAATTTAATAGAAAGAAATCAATTTGGTGGCAATGCCACAGAAGATCCCAACCTTCATATCCAAAACTTCTGTGACTATTGCACCACAATTAGACAAACTGGAGTATCCCAAGAACAGATTAGGGAAATGCTTTTTCCCTTTTCTTTAAGAGGAAAGGCAAAACTCTGGATCAATAGTCTTGACCGAGTCGCCCTAGGAATAGTTGATTGGGATGGTCTAGCTCTTGCTTTCTATCAAAAGTATTTCCCACCAGAACGAACCGCGCTCTTACGAAGTCAAATTACTGGATTCCGTCAGAGAGGCGACGAAAGCCTTTATGAGGTATGGGAAAGATATAAAGAATTACAGAGAGAATGTCCTCATCATGGCCTTGATTCATGGTTCCTGGCTATCACATTCTACAACGGTTGTTGTGGCGAATCGCGTCGTATCCTCGACTCTGCTAACAATGGTCGTTTCGATCAAATCGATGTAGAGATAGCTAGTGCAACTATCGAGTCAATGGCAATTCACGATTCTCAATATAGCAACTCGCGTGCTATACCGCTCAAAGTTAAGCAGGATGATTCGAGTAAAGTAGCACTCTTGGAAGCCCAATTAGCCCTTTTGCAGCAACAAGTAGGAAGTTCCTCCCAATCCAAGGAACATATTAACGTCACTAACCACGTAGTGGTATGTGAGACATGTGGGATTGGAGGGCATAGTTTTCAAGATTGTAGAAGTTCAATAGAGCAAGTCAATGCCTATCAAGGATATAGGCAAGGCAACGCTTTCTCAAACTTCTATAACGAAAACACAAAAAACCACCCGTTTTTGTCCTACAAAAGTACCAACGTTCAAAATCCCCACCAACAAACTCAACAACCATTCATACCACACCAACAAAAGCCTTACAATCCACCTGGTTTTCAAAACCAGAGACCTTCATTCCAACCTAACTTCAATCAACCATATCAAAATCAACACCAACCACCTCTAATTCAAGGCCAACCAAATGACTCGAGTTTGAACAAAATTGAATCTATGCTTCTACAAGTTGTTCAAAAACAGGATTCAATGTTTGCTCAATTTCAAAAGAGTGATCAAGCTAAGGATGCTGCCATCAAGATGCTTGAAACTCAAATGGCCCAATTGGCTACCTCTATTACCCAAAGAAAACAAGGCCAACTCCCACCTCATGGTGAACAACCGAGGGACACCGCAAATGCTATCACCCTTAGGAGTGGTACCACTTATACGGAACCTCAGCAACCCAAAGAACCAACAGTTGAGCCTTCACATGTAGAAAGCCAAAAAGAAACCCAACCATCCACCGCTAAGGAAGCGGAAGACAAATCTGAAAAGAAGGGTGAACTTGAAAAGGAACCCATCAAAATTCAAGTTCCATTTCCCCAGCGTTTGAGGAGAAATCATAAGGAAACCCAATTCGGTAAATTCATGGAAGTTGTCAAAAACCTCCAAGTAACGGTTCCCTTCACTGAATTAATCACTCAAATCCCTTCTTACACGAAATTTATGAAGGATATCTTAACAAAGAAGAGGACTCTGGATGATGTTGAAATCATCGCATTCACCGCCGAATGTAGTGCATTATTGCAAAATAAGTCCCCTCCTAAGTTAAAGGATCCTGGTAGTTTCTCTATACCTTGCACTATAGGCACCTACACGATTGATAAAGCTTTATGCGATCTAGGTGCTAGTGTAAGCGTTATGCCCTATTCCATTTGCGAAAAATTGAATATGGGAATTCTGAAATGCACAAGTATCACCCTGCAAATGGCAGATCGTTCTCTAAAACAACCTATGGGAGTTTTAGAAGATGTACCTGTTAGAGTAGGGAAGTTTTTCATTCCAGTCGATTTTATAGTGTTAGAAATGGCAGAAGATTCGCAAATCCCTATCATTCTAGGAAGGCCATTTCTACATACTGCGGGAGCAGTAATCGATGTCAAGAATGGAAAATTGACATTGGAAGTAGGTGATGATAAAGTCACCTACAACTTAAACAGTGCAATGAAGAGCCCTATGCTTGAAGAGCCTTGTTGTTTTCTTGACATTGTCGACTCAATCGTTGATGAATCTTTGTATCCATCAATAATTGAGGATCCTTTAGAAGCAATTTTATTGTTAGAGGATATATCTCAGAATGACATTTTTGAGATCAGTGAGCTGGAAAGGGACTTGACTGGTAAAGAGATACCGTCTGAAGAAGTTGAGGAGTTCATAAGCTTAATTGATGCTCCTGCCAAGGCAGAAGTACATAAACCTGAACTTAAACCTCTTCCCTCAAATCTAAAATATGCTTTTTTAGATAAGTCTGAATATTGCCCGGTCATAGTAAGTGCTCTCCTAAATGAAAATCAACTAGACTTACTATTAACTGTTTTGAGGAAACATAAAAAGGCAATAGGCTATAAACTTGAAGACCTCACAGGCATAAGCCCTGACTTCTGTATGCATAGAATTAACTTAGAAGAAGGCCAAAGACCTTGTGTTCAAGGTCAACGCTGTCTTAACCCAAACATGCAAGAGGTAGTTAAAACTGAAGTTCTGAAATTACTAGATGCTGGCATAATCTATGCAATTTCTGACTCAAAATGGGTTAGCCCTGTCCAAGTTGTTCCCAAGAAAGGAGGAACAACAGTAGTCAAGAATGAAAAGAATGAGCTCATCCCCACAAGGATTGTGACGGGATGGCGTATGTGCATTGACTACAGGAAGTTGAATCAATCAACTAGAAAAGATCACTATCCTCTGCCCTTCATTGATAAAATGTTAGAGAGGTTAGCTTGCCACAAATATTTCTGTTATTTAGATGGTTACTCAGGATTTTTCCAAATTCCTATCCACCCTGAGGACCAAGAGAAAACCACTTTCACTTGTCCCTATGGCACTTTTGCTTATCGCCGAATGCCATTTGGCTTGTGTAATGCACCTGCAACTTTCCAGCGTTGCATGACTAGTATCTTTTCTGATTTTGTTGAGACTATCATGGAACTATTTATGGACGACTTTAGCGTCTATGGCATTTCCTTTGATAGCTTTTTGACAAATCTGTCTAAAGTGCTAAAACGCTGTGAAGAAGTCGACCTTGTTCTCAACTGGTAAAAGTGTCACTTCATGGTAAACGAAGGAGTTTCCTTGGCCACGCCGGTTTCTACCGACGGTTTATTAAAGATTTTTCTAAAATAGCCAAACCCCTGACTGAGCTCCTTTTTAAGGATGCGCCTTTTAAATTCACGAAGGAATGCCTTGAGGCATTCAACAAAATCAAACGCGCTCTAATCACCGCACATATAATCCAGTCACCTGATTGGAATCTTCCATTTGAGCTTATGTGCGATGCGAGTGATTACGCCGTTGGAGTTGTTTTAGGGCAACGAAAGGAAAAGTTCCTTCATGCTATTTACTATGCTAGTAAAACGTTAGATCCTGCCCAAATCAACTATGCCACTACTGAAAAAGAACTTCTTGCCATTGTCTATGCCTTAGACAAATTCCGTTCTTACCTTATAGGATCGAAAGTCATTGTTTACACTGACCACGCTGCTTTGAAATATCTGCTTTCAAAGAAAGAGGCAAAACCTCGACTTATCCGATGGATCTTACTCCTTCAAGAGTTTGATCTAGAGATCCGGGATAAGAAAGGAGCAGAAAATGTAGTCGCTGACCATCTTTCAAGGATAAGAGTAACTGAAATAGGATTACCAACACCGATTAATGATTAGTTTGCTGATGATTCATTAATGGCAATTGTTGACTCTTCTCCTTGGTATGCTGATATGGCCAATTTTCTTGTCAGTCGACAGCTACCTTCTGACCTTTCTTATAACCAAAGGAAGCGATTTTTGCATGATGCAAAATTCTTTGTTTGGGATGACCCTTATCTTTTCAAGCAGTGTTCTGATGGTCTTTATAGACGATGTATCCCTCAGTGGGAAGTTAAAGGAGTTTTAGAAGGATGCCACTCATCTGCTTATGGTGGTCATCATGGTCCGTCCAAGACCGTAGCCAAAGTCTTACAATCCGGGTTTTTCTGGCCCTCGATGTTTAAAGATTCAAAAGACTTTGTTATGGCTTTTGACGCTTGTCAACGAATGGGTCAAATATCCAAGAGACATGAGATGCCTCAAAATGGCATATTAGAAGTTGAAATATTCGATGTCTGGGGTATTGACTATCAAGGACCATTCCCTTCTTCTAACGGAAATCGTTACATCTTAGTCGCTGTTGACTATGTTTCTAAGTGGGTAGAAGCAATCGCCACTCCCACTAATGATTCTAGAGCTGTGATACGGCTATTTAAGAAGATCATCTTTCCACGTTTTGGTGTACCCAGAGCCGTGATTAGTGATCGGGGAACTCACTTTGGAGAAAAGCAGTTAGATACTCTGCTTGCTAAATATGGTGTGTATCACAGACGAGGATTAGCCTACCATCCTCAGACCAGCGGTCAAGTAGAAGTCTCAAATAGAGAGTTGAAAACAATTCTTCAGAAAGTAGTCTCAAGATCTAGAACTGATTGGAGTAATAAGCTCGATGACACCTTGTGGGCTTATCGTACAGCTTTCAAAACCCCGATTGGAACATCTCCTTATCGATTGGTTTATGGAAAGGCCTGTCATCTTCCTGTCGAGTTAGAATATAAAGCTTACTGGGCTATCAAAGAACTAAATTTAGACACTAAGCTTAGCGCTGATAGGAGACTCTTGCAACTCAATGAGCTAGAAGAATTTCGTTTGCAAGCTTATGAGAATTCTATGATCTATAAAGAGAAAACGAAGCGTTGGCACGACAAGAGGATAATTAAGAAAGAATTTAATGTCGGTGACCAAGTACTTCTTTTCAACTCTCGTCTGAAAATTTTTCCGGGAAAACTTCGTTCCCGATGGTCTCGACCATTCACTGTCACATATGTGAGCAAGTACGGCTATGTGGATCTCATGACTAGCAATGGTGAGAAATTCAAAGTTAATGGACACAGACTGAAACTCTATTACAGCAATTCTATCATCGGATGTTTAGATATTGTCTATACGGAGCGTCCATTACAGACCCAAAGATTTTATAGAAAAATTCGTCAAGCAAGACGTTAAACAAGCGCTTCTCGGGAGGCAACCCGTCTTTTTCCCTTTTTGCATTTTTATTTTTTGTTTTTTCCCTTTTACGTTGTTTTGTTAGATTTCTTTGCAGATGAAAGAGTTTTTGACGAATCTCTGACGACCTTCCTTGTCAAGTCCAAAAGACTAGCTTGGGGGAGTCCGCACTGACTAGTAAGCTTCATTCTCCTTTCATTTTTTCCTTTCTTCCCATTAAACATCTCATTGCATATTTCGCTTTTGTGCTCACATTGAGGACAATGTGATGTTTAGCTTGGGGGAGGGATTGCATATTTCCCATTTTGCATCTTAGTTCCATTTTGCATTTTAGTTATATTTTTCAAATTTTGAATAAAAGAAAGAAAAGATTTTTGAGAAAATTTCAAAATTTTGAACACAATTGAATGCTGTTCGTGCTTTGCTTGCTTGTTTACTATGCTATCATGTTACATTTTCCCAAACTTAGAGCTTTCAAAAGATAATGATTCAATATTCATTGAATTTTGCATACATGGGGAAGTCTTGTACACAGTAGGCATGGAATGAATCTATAGATGAGTACGCTTGATCTTGACATTTGGCAAACTACATATATTGTAAGGTAGAACCTCCTTAGACCGGTACATCCATACCCAGTCTCATCTAGGTGTGTGTAGTTCTCCTTGTGATGTGTGTCATGTCAAAACGCATAAGTATGGTTCTCATTTCATTTCTATAAGCATTGCATTCATGATTCACTAAGATTTGAAGCCTTTTTCACTTTAATTTACCCCTCAATAATTAGCCCCTTCATACAAATGCTTCATAAAATAATAGCTACATAAAAAAACTGCCTACCTTTTGAGCTAGTAGCTAGACTATGGTGTATGGGTGCTCTTTTGAGAAGATTTGTTCTTATCTATCAAAGTGAATTTGGAAGAACGAAAAGTTCAAGAAGTGAAGTTGTGTTCAGAAAAAGAAAAAAAAAAAAAAAGAAGAAAAATCGAAAGGAAAAAAAGAGAAAGAAAAGTAATAAAAGAATAAGTTGTGAGTATCTCCTAGAAAAAAAAGAAGTCAATTTATAGAAGGAGTTCACTCTTGTGTTTCGTGTGGAAAAAGCCAAATTGTTACTTCTGGCTTCATCATTTGTCTTGTGGAAATTCATCGAAAGTCTGGATTGGGTATTCATTTATCATTGGTCAGTTGCTAGCTCACTATAAACTTCACATGACCATAACTATTTGTCCACCTTTCACCCATTTCCCAAAGCCTTCTTCTCATTTTTCGGCTTCTCTTCTATGTGTATTGTGATCTTTGACTTATGTTTTGAATTGTTTACCATATTAGACTGCGGACACATTTTCATAAGTCGTAGATAGGTGAGTGTCTCAAACATTTACACATAAAGAAATCACCTTTTACATACATTGAGTGTTCGAGTGTGCCGTAAGAGTCCATTTGTCAAAAAGATCATGCAAGAGCCGAAAATCTGTAGTGAAATTCTTTGTGCTACGCCGTTATGTAAATCTCAGCCGTGTCTATGTATCATTCTTGCCCACGTTGCTTTTGGATTATGATTCATTATGTTTTCAAAGCTTTACGTTGAGATTTGTTTCTTGATGGTCTAGTAGCCAATGTTTGCACCCTTGTCCTGGTATTGTTTGTTATGTTTGCTTGAGGACAAGCAAAGGTTTAGCTTGGGGGAGTTTGATAAGTGAATATTTGTATGATTTTAACCCCCACTTTAGCTCGGTTTTGTATGTCATTTGTGCTTTGTTAAGCCATTTTATGAGCTAATATCGTCTTCTAGGCGAATTCCTGTGTTCTAACTTGTTTTGTAGGGAAAGTGACGTTTCTACGCCCTTTTTCTATATTTCCGAGCATTTGCCTAGAACCCGACGATTTGAAGATGCAAGCTTGACCGTGTGTAAGGCATTTCGAGAAGGTTCACTAACTTAAGGGGGAGAAGAAGCAAAGACGGTTTCTTAGTTGTCGGAAGACCAATCGATTAGACGGGAGAATTCATCGCTTTACATCATATCCAAGCAACAAACCCGATTGTAGAGTCAAGGGGGATGTTGTAAGTCAAGTCAAAGCGAAGGAAGTTGAAGAGTTAGTCAAGAGCTTCCAGAAGGCAACTTACCCGATCGGGTAAGTGGTGTACCCGATCGGGTATTCCTGCTGCTTCGTGCATTGCGGCTCCTTCTTCCTAAATTTGCCCTATGTATTTATTACCCGACCTCTTCTCCACGAAACCCTAATACTATAAATAGATGTGCCAAGCCCCTCATATCATACATCCATATATCCAACATCATATACATTTTCTTACACAATCTTGTCTTATATTTCCTTTTAGCTTTAGTCTTCCTAGTTTAGATTTTCTTCTTCTTTTATCATTTGTTTCTAGTTTATTTCTGTCCATTTCCTTTCAAAACATTAGTTTAGTTCAATAAGAATTTCAATCTTTGTATCTACTAGTTGGGTTCAAGAGTTGTAATTCAAAGTACGGTATTTCTATGCGAGGGATTTCTATTATTGTTATCGCTTTCATCGTTGATCGTCACCTAGGTATTCCTAATTTATCCTTTGTTCATTGTTTTATTGTTTTCCATTTGATTGTTATTTTCTATTCGTATCATTTAGATTTGTTTTTACGTTGTTATAATCATAGTTTCATTTCTTAGATTTTCGTATAGCGTCGTTATTATCGCCACATAGAGAGTCTAAATTATTGTCGAAATCAACTAAATATGCTTACCTTAACTTTCATTGTTAATATCAACATAATCATGAGTGAGTAGTCACCTTTCTAGGGTGTAGGGTAGCCATGTTAGATTGATTAAAAGATGATAATTGGATAAAAGAAATTGTGCTTTTAAAACATTGTGTCTATGCATGTTTGGACTTTAACGATTCTTGATCACAATCATTGACTAGTGTGGAATTCTTTTCCAAGGTAGATATACAGGAATTGAATAGACAAAGCGTGACATGGTGGATTAAGACCTAGTAAATCGCACTAAAAGCCTGCTAGACCATCTGCTCTATGATTGTAATGAACACACCATTCTTACGAACGCTCAATGAATTATTTGCATATCCTAAATCCAATTTCATTAATATGGCAATCTACATGTGTGAACCTATTTCCCTAGATGCTTCTCATTATTGTTAATTTATTATTTGCTTTATCGTTTCCAATTCAGTTTGTTTTGTTTTCATTTATGTTCTTTATTAGTTTAGACATCACCAAATCCATAACCCAGAAAATCATTAGATAAAGCTCAATTGTGAGACGATTCACAATCCGTAGGAAACACCATCTCCCTGAGGATCGACCCCTACTTCCCTAATTACATTAATTTGTTATTAGCCTAGTCTGGGTAATTTATCTTTGCATCGGGCTTGTGACAGGCCTCATCATTGAACAGGGGGGTCAATGGGGGTAATATCCCCAACAGGAAGGTAGTAAGTAGGTCGGGGTAAGATAGCCTCACCCTCTTGAAGTGGAGGTCGCTGCCGAAGAAATGGAATTTGCTCTACCTCGGCGGTCAACTTGACCGAATCACGGCCAGCTATCCTCCAAATCATATGGGGGTGAGAAGCACGAAACCAGTTGAGCTGAACAAAATAAGCATAATCCAACCCATTTCCCATCTCGGTGGGAGGTGTAGTCAATGCCTGACGGTTGGTGGTGGCTTGGTTAAAGCCACAAACTCGCATAGCTAGGTGAGTAATAAGACCTCCATAGACAATGGCAGTGTTCTTAGGATTAATAGCTTTGGACAACTGAACAGCAAAATGATACGGGACACTAATAGACCATGGTGCATCACCATTCACATTTAAAAATCCTCCTAACATTTCTAACTCTACCCGTCTCACCAAATGAGGTTCAGCACGACCCAAAAAGGTCCATCCCATGAATCTTTGCCAGATTCTAATGGCGGGATGATGGATATGTTGGTGTGGGACATGATCCCAACGAGAGACAGGGTAAGTCGAAATAGCACTCCAAAGCAGGCTAACATCAAAGCCTTCCGGAGGTGAGGTAACAGTATTTTCAGTGGTGAGACCAAAATATCTAGCAAAATTCTCCAAGTTCTTATTAAAATCATCATTAAACAAGCAAAACCGAACTTGAGGCATAGTGTTTCTATTTCTAGACCGATGCAACTCGAATGAGCTCAAAAATTCAAGAGTTAATTGAGGGTTGGTCTCATAGCTAAAGTTCATGCTAACATGCATACCTAGACCCCTAAATAACACTTTAACATGCTCAAGAAGTTTCATATGCCTTAAAGAAGAAACATTGAGGAACTTGGTAGCCCTCATACCTTTGCTTTTAAGAACGCACCATTTTTGCCATTGCTCATGTGAGCTAAACTCTACATCCGGGAAGCTAGGATCATGCATAGCATTCCCTTGATTTTCGGGTTGTTCATTAGCTTCAAGCATTTCAATATCTTCCTCTTGTGCTCTACTACTCTCTCCTTGAGTGGAGGTTCATGCCCTCTTTGATTTCCTTAGTGTAGGTGCCATTTTCTACAAATAACTAGTATTAAAACACTTCATTTGTAAACACAAGTGGATAGCATAAGTGTTTAGGATACTAAGCCTTAAAGCACAAATTCAAGTAAAGTGACCTTAATGAAACATTGTCATGCTATATTTTGAGCACAAATGGATGACATTAAGCATAACAATATGTCAATTGGGTGAGCATCATATACTTGAATCATGAGTTTGGCTACTACCTAAGGTACTAATGTTAACTTAACATGACAAGATCATAAGCTCATAGTATAAAGCATGAATTCAAGCATCATACTACCACTTAAGCATAAGTTGTTAACATATAGCAAAGATGAGTATCCTAACTAGCTAATGGGCATCCAAATCATAGTAATCATCCTAATTAATCACTAGAATTCACTCTATAACATGTAAGAATCATTAGAAATCCAATTTAAACAAGTTTTGCAATCAAAATCAAGAACCCCCAAATTTGAGTTAGGGTTTGTTCATGTTGGATTTCTGAAAAATATAGAGAGATTGAAGTAACTAAAGTAGAAATAACTTACTTGATGATGCTTAGAAATTGCTCTTGATGAACTATAGGAACAAATTTTGCAAGAATAGACTAAGAATTGAAGGTTTTGAGAGAATTTTGAGCTTTGTAATTGAAGAACACGGGTATAAGGCAGCAAGCAAAGGGTAGCAAATGGTTTTTATAGAAGAAAATAGAGTAAAACACGAAACAGACAATATACCCGATCGGGTATACAGCAATCCGATCGGGTAAAGTTGCTGATCCGGTTTTTGTTTCTTATTTCTTTGCCACTTGCTCTTACCTTTGGGCTATGTCCTTGAACATACTTACTAACCTTAGTAATCTTGACAACTTGGGCCAGGGATAGCTCCTTCTTGTCTCAATAGGTCCTCCGATTCTAAGTACGAAAAACTATATGCTAGATATGCATAATAACAAGTAAAACGAAGAAAATGTTCCTAATTATTACAACACAAAAATCCAAAAATAGAGTCCAAATAAAGTAGTCCCAAAATAAAAATCATTGTCTAATATATAAAAGAAAAAAAAAAATGCATAAAGAAAAAGTAAGGAAAAAGACGGGTTGCCTCCCGACAAGCGCATTTTTGAGTCATGCTAGACTTTGTTGTTCTATCCCCCCTTAAGCCTTATGAAGGTATTTTAGCTCCTAGTAGCTGGATTTGTCCTTGAATTTCCACATTTACCTTTTTGCCAACACCCATGGCAATCTCATCATGCCTCCGCAGCTTTGAAAGCCTCGAGGTCGCCATCTCCAACGCTCAACACATTCCCCTTTTTGTCAAAAGTGGCACTCGATCCATCTATTTCAAATGTGATCTTTTCCCCTTTCACATCTATACAAGCTCCAACCGTGTTTAGGAAAGGCCTTCCTAATATAATATAGTCATTCCTTTCCTTCTTTGAAAATATGACATAGAAATCGACGGGAACGAGGAAGTACCCAATCCGTATTGGGACATCTTCCACAATTCCTGCGGGAGTATGCATAGATCCGTCGGCTAGTTGAAGACTAGTACTTGTGAATTTCATTTGTATGGGGCAATGGTCATGATAGAAATCAAAAGGCATGACGCCAATAGCGGCTCCTAAATCACATAATGCACCTTTGACCTTACGAAAACACATTGTGAAAGAGATGTTGAAACAATCTGGGTCCTTAATTTTGGAAGGAATGAGAATCCTCCCTTCTTCAATGGCAGGTTCCTTGGAGTCCTTGGTTGGTTCTTCTTGCCTAGATGTTTCGCAAATCCGCGCCTCTAATTTTGAAAAAGCTTCTTTTGTTGCCAAAGTTACTTCTCCAATTCTTTCCTCCAACTTCCCTTGAGCTTTTATCAATTTCATGATCAAAGCTTCGAGACGGGATGTCTCCTCTTGTGTAGGGACTTTGGTTGGTTTGGCTTGTGTTGGATTGTTGTAAAGTTCATTGGGTAACCTAAAGATAGGCTCCTTACTTTTTTCATTCCAAAGAGGATGATTACAAGGTTTATCACTAATCATATCAATTGTGACAATCGATGGTACTTCACTCCCTTGGGTATTTTGACTAGAACTCGACGGGGTCAACTCCTCTACTCTCTTTTGGAGAGATAAAATGGCTGATTTGAGTGAGTTTAGGCTAGAAAGGAAGTAAGATCTCATGTTATGTTGGGTTTGGGTTATCTCCCTTAACTTGACATCTACTAGACCGTTTTGAAAAGGTGGGTATTGTGGTGTATGAGTAAATTGGGTTTGATAAACTTGTGGGTGAAAAGGGTTTAAGGGTGTGAGTTTGTTCCCACATCGTTGAGGTACATGCCCTATCCCACCACAAAGTTCACATGGTGTTGCAATTGAGGTAAACGGGTTGAAAACTTTTGGACGATATAATGTACTTTTTGGGGTGGTTTCGTTGGATTGACTGGGACAAGCTAAGGAAATGGTAGTGTCAACATCAATTGAAGTTTCCACTCGACTCTTCTTTCGCTCTCCCCCATTGGTTTGTGAACCTTCCCCTCTTTCATTTTGTGATTTAGTTGATAGGGTTGACAAATTGGTTCTAAACCTACGGTGAAAAGCGATGACGATCTCTTCCCACTGCATAGGCCTTGTGGCTTCCTTTAGACGACGGGTGAACCACCATTTTGCTTCTCCCTTTAGTGATAAAGGAAAAAGGGTTTCTCTAATTTCGTTTTGGGTGATTCCTTCCCTCACAATGTTTTGACAAAGCTCACAAAAGGTTTGAAGATGGTGCGACGGGTTTTCGTTTGGTTTTCCATTAAATTGGTTACCCTCTATGAGAGCAATCAAAGTCAAATGGACCCTTAGGATCCCACTGGCGAGCGCAAAAACCCGGTACCTTGGATCTTCCCTTGTTAGTACCATTTTTGTCTACCTACAAGAAAAACACAAAAGAGAAAGTTAGAAATGAATTAGGTACGGTTGCACCTAAAAAATGGTAGAATTGATAAACAAAAACCAACAATACATAGATAAACAAAACCGTGCTCCCCGACAACGGCGCCAAAATTTGGTTGAGTTCTGTCGCGGTCCCGATACAAAAATAATTTACCCAGACTAAGCTAACAACATAAGGAATGTAATTAAGGAAGTAGGGTGTCGATCCTCAGGGAGTACGTGTTAACTATGGATTGTTATGGATTGGTTTTTATTTAGATTCGAGTCACTTGAGATGTTTGTCTAAACTATTAATCATAAAATAAAATGACTAGTATATAAATGACGATATGTAAATGACAAATATGTAAATTGCAAAATAAAAAACTCAGAACAGAAGACATACCCGATCGGGTTGTCACGTACCCGATCGGGGAAACCCTCTGATCCGAACAATAACAACTAAATTCTATCTAAAGACGATATTTAAATGATAATATTGAAAACCTAACTAACTAAACTAATAAACTGGATAATAATAATAAAGTAAACTATCTAAGAACGGAGATGGAAAGATGATAAAGTAAACTAACTAGATAACAATAATGTAAACTATCTAAAACGGTAAAGTAAACTAACTAATCAAGTTGATATAGTGAAAGAGAAATACATGTAAAACTAATTAAGAGTCTCATAGATACCAATATTAGAATTACTATGATTGTCTAGGCCTTGTAGCGGTATATTCCTTCCGGATTCGTACCGACCTTTTAGTGGGTCCTAACGTCCTTTCAGCATGGTTAAGTCACTAAACCCCTAATGGTAGTCCTAATTCCTATCCCAACTCTCGTTATAAAGATAGAAATGACTAATACAAACAATTGTTTATGGCCACTAAACAAAGTTATAGAATTTTGACACGACCAAAGGAAGAAACAACTAGACGGTTCAATTGGTAACTACTCTTCTTTTAATTCATTTAACTCGTAAATCATTTCAAATATTACAACTCTATTTATTTTATTTACATAATGTTAATTTTACAATATTAGAATTAATCTAATTTATGTGATTATGTGATTAAGTAAATTAACAAGAAAAAGATGTATGAAATTAAACTATGAAATATAAAAATAAAGTGATTATGGTAACTATGTTAATAAAGGTTTTAGTGATAATGTTTAGGATTATATGATTAGGTAAATTATAATGTGATATGATAAATAATATTCTGGTTTTAACTAGATTAATTTTAGATTGGTTCCCTAACAACAACAATATTATGAAAATGATGCTAGTGAGATTATAATTCATGATGATTAAAGTTGCATAAGTAAATCCAGATTAGAGAATTACCGTAATTGGAATATGTATATATAAGAATGAAAGTAAGAACAAATATCCAATAACAAAAGCTATGAAAACACTAGAGAAATACTAAGAAATAAACTATAAAAACTTGTAAGAAAGTGTGCTAAAAGATATGTAAAGATGATAATAGATTATATTAAAGTGATATGATAGATAATTGGATGCTTGGATGCTTGGATGATCATTGGCTTTTATAGGGATGCATGGCTGCTGATCCCTCGTCCAAATTCGTACCCTAGTCAATGCATTAATGTACTCATTTAAGCTCGGATTGAAGAGGAGCCAAGTAACGTCCTCTTGCAGAAATACCCGATCGGGTAATAGGTAATCCGATCGGGTTTTTGTGTAAGTCGGATTTTCCGTCTTTTCATCTTAGGCACGGAATCCTATGCCTTTTGTCTTGGTCAATGCCATACGGAATTGGGCTTGGGCTGATCTTCTCTTGACTTGGGTTGAGATTTCCTTTTAAAGTTCAAAGCCAAAATCCAAATTGAGTTCATTCGAGGAAGGATGTAGCGGAATCGTAATCAAATCGTGAACTGGCTATCATCAATTCCTTGAAAACTCGTATCCTAGTGTCTTTGCTCCATAAAATAGGAAAATATAGCAAAACCGCTTCATTTCCTATAAAACGAGTCAATACACGCAAAACAACTAGAATAGAAATATTAGCTCGTTAATCACTTAACAAAGTGCATAAATCGTATAGAAATCGAGCTAAAACGGGGGATAAATCAGAACAAAATATCACTTATCAACACACAATGAATTATTTGCATATCCTAAATCCAATTTCATCAATACGTTAATCTACATGTGTGAACCTACTTCCCTAGATTCTTTTCTTTATTGTATTGTTATCATTATAGCATTTAGTAATTAGTGACAAACATTTGCCAATCGTACAAGGTAGAGTTCTAACCATAACTATTCACAAGTATCTCCCGTCTCCCCGAGATCGACCCCTTACTTCCCTAATTACATTAATTTGTTGTTAGCCTAGTCTGGGTTATTTATCTTTGATTAGGGTACGCGACAACCCGATCAACAATCAAGCTAATGAGTACACTCTAACCTCCAGATAAAACAGTACGAATAAGTTGGTCCAAATTTATTCACAAAAACAACAATAAAATGATGTACCTTTAAATTAAAATTGTTTATAATGCATATTCATATATCAACTTTTTGTGAAGATAAGCTAAGTTCCACCAAAATAATTAGACTTGGTATAGATCAAATGATATCACCTCTAACATGATTATGGACGTTCATGGAATAAAACCAAATCTTAAAAGTGAGGCTTATTTTTCCATATTGCTATTATATGACACATGTTATACTCTAACTAGATGATCATGTTTTCATATATAAAGTTGCACAGTTAGGTTAATAAGATCACACGTATTATTGAGTAATCAATCACGAATTTATCACCCCCACTATTTTTAAGTAAACCTCGTAAAATAGTAAATAAAAATTTGATAGCCAAATTATAAACCAGATAGTATTATTATAATAAAAGTTGTTAATAGAACCACATTTTTTTTCCCTACATTTTTTATTTTGGACATTTCAATCTTCATTTTAAAATTATAACTTATTCGGCAATTCAAATCCTAAAAATTGATTGACAATATACTTATTGAAATTTTTCGGCTCAAAATGTGCTCCCAATGTATCAAGATTAGTATATAATTACTATTCAAACGAAAATAACTTCTTCTCTAAATTTTTTAACACAATAATATAAACGCAAACAAACATATAAAAGTTAAAGTAACACTATTTCTTGATATTACACTATGTAGTCAATTCATTGCAATTTTTCTAATGATCTCATATAATTTATTAAACGGCGAATTAAAAGTTTTCATCACCAAATGCATATTATATATATCATGTATCTACAGCATGCTTGTGAGGACATCATTCACCCTATTTAACTTCCTTCTATAGTACACATATTTCTTTAGTTATCCATTTTAAATACTATATACTCTTATAAGATACTTTACGCACCCTGATCAAACTTATACATATAATTGGGCATTGTCTCCATATAACTTGATCATACCAATAATCAATAACATAATTCTCCGTATTATCATAAACCATGAACATATTCAACTATCAACACTCAACTTTAAAAATACTACGACAATGGTTTTACTCTTAGTGGCAACTTTGTGTGAAATGATTGTTAAAAGTATGATAAAATGAGGAATAAACTAAAACTAAAATTTTCCAAGTTTAGTGATTAAACGTCATACTTCATTATTATTATTTAAAAATCAATAAAAACCCAATTATTGACATAGCCATTATTCCTTTTTTTTTAAACATAAAACTATCCTCTTTCTATACTACTTAATAGCAAATAATTACTATTATTATCTTAAACTTTACCCATATTCGTAATGACATAAAAGAAAAAATGTCTTTATACGACTTCAAATAAAAGATTTAAACCTTTTGAACGTTTGAGAAATTGACTTTTAATAAGCATCTTAGGAATTAACTAGGCGGACACCCAACAAAACATTATTATTCAACCATGTACACATCATGCGAATAAATCATTATTTATATAAAGAAGATGCATTCTTATTTGAATTCGAAAGTAATAAATATATTTTGACGACCATTTTATATATCAACCTTACAACCGTTATAATTTTTTTATAATGCTAATCTTTGCAACTTTTCCTTAAAAACTCACCTTCAATTCTTCCGTCATATCCATATTTAACATTATAACGACACCATCCTCAAACTAATGAAATCATAGTCACTAATAAATGATATACCACAATAAAAATTCCATAGTCACTCACACACATCCACAATGTTAATATTGTATTACATATGTGATTACCTTATTGCTAAAAATATACCACAATTTTAACAATTCTTTATGCTAAATGAATACACAATAATGACAAGGCAAATAACAACATGACCAATATTTTAAATTTATATTTTGACTAAACAAACTTGCTTATTTTATTTCTTTTCAATCATAGCTCTTGTCAAATATATGCAAATAAACTACATCATATAAAAACTTACACAAAAGACTATATGCTTATAGCCAACAATTTAGAAGATACTCATACATTTAAACGAAAGGCTATCACCAAATATACAATGAAAAGTATGGATGACATTTACGTACCTCAAGCAACTAGTCCATTTTTGAGTAACTAATTACTTTAGGCTATTCAAACTTCAATTGATAGTCACATACTTACAATATAAAAATTATTAGTTTTTTTTTTTAATAACGTAAGACTACATGAAACGCATATTTATATCGTTACATCCTTTTACCAAAGGTTCTGAGTGTTTTTTTTTCTCAAATGATAAAGACAACATAAACTTTTCAAACATGTAATTCATAGGAGAGCAAATAAATCATTAAAATAAACAACTCCTTAGTTTTCATATTGTCCACAACATTTTCCGAGTTCGCAAGTCACCTTTAATGAGAAAGAGTCTATGTTCGTCTTCAGGTTGTTGGAAAAATTACTCAAAGAAAAATAGAAATAATTTAGTTGAAATAAATTATAGGATCATACCTTTTTATCGACACCAAATTATTAAGAAAGAACAAGATCACCTGGAATTTTGTTGGGTGAGTCACGGAATCATTCAGCTCTCTTCAAGACGATTCACGCCCTCCAAATAAATCGCAGGAAGTTCATGGTGTGTCGTCCCCAGGATAAAACCCCAACTGTATAATAATACTCTCTTATCTGCGTATAAGAGAGGTGAAGCTAACTCACACACGAAACATCTGACTATTTCTTGTTCAAACATAATTTGAAAATGTTGTTTGTTTTTAAAATGTGAATAACATTTTTTCCATACATAAGAAATAAGAAGTGTGCTCATATAAATAGGGTGAAGTACACCTTTAGTCAACCACACATAAATCAACCCTTTTAATACCATAAAACATAATGTTTAATACAAACATTACTCTCGCAAAATTAATGGTGAATATAATTTATGAAAAAATAATTAAATCAGTTTTTAAATGCTCAAACATTTATCACCCATATAATGACCAATAAATAAGGACTTTAAATTTCATAAAGGTTTTATGAAAAATGTTTATAATAAATGTTTATACACAATAAATACAGAATACTATGTAAGTTAAATT
This sequence comes from Heliosperma pusillum, assembly GCA_022085475.1. Classification (NCBI taxonomy): domain Eukaryota; kingdom Viridiplantae; phylum Streptophyta; class Magnoliopsida; order Caryophyllales; family Caryophyllaceae; genus Heliosperma; species Heliosperma pusillum. Next base: position 48,577 of record JAIUZE010070570.1, on the reverse strand, counting down.
CACTTTATTGTAAATAATAAAGTAGCTAGTATAGTAATAAATGGTCAAAACTTATATAAATAAAAAGATTGAATAAATATAAATATATTTTTGTTAAAATATATAACATTCTGGAATGGAAATTTTTTTCTTTTATAATCTAACATGATGTCAATCATACAAAATATATAACTCTTTAAGCCTTTGTTGCTTAAGCTCTTTAGGATAGAATCTACCCTCCACAAGAGCTTTGAAGCAAGCCCAATTGAAGTCCTCTTCAAGAGTAGCAGTGGCACTAGTGATAGCCCACCAGTTATCAGCTTCCCTCACAAGGAAGTGCTTTGCGATCCTCACCTTGTCCTCTTCTCGGACTTGGTATAGATCGAACTGCTTCTCCATCTCACGGAACCAATCGGATAACTCCGTAGGGTCCGGCTCTCCACCATATGGTACAATCTTACTTCTAGCTATTTGTCCAGCTGTCCAGCTACCCATGCGTAGCCACCTTGATGGTTATCTTCCCTACGAGGGGGAACTTGGTTGTTGGCTTGAGCTAAAGCCGCATCTTGCTGATTTTTCAGCACTTGAGTGAGAGCTTCCAACATAACGTTCTCAACTTGTTGGGGTCTAACCATCTTCATAAGAAACAAAGACAAATTAAGTTACTCCTATCAATTAGCAAAAACAAATAGACTACCAAGCAAAGTCCTTAACTTCTACCCAACTCTCATTTATTATTTCAAGGTCAAGTAGTTTAAGTTAGGGTTCACGTGTGTGCGTCGGGAGCGATAAAGATCTGATACCAACTGTGACAACCCTCGCGAATGCGGAAATATAAAACATACAAGCATGTGAATTATATAGCGGAAATATGAAGCTTTTAAAAACTTTTATACATGCAAGAAGAAATATACGAGGAGTGTCAAATATTACAAACTAAAGTATGAAATACAACCAAGAGACGTAGTCTCTCAAAATATTATAAATGTCAAAGTGTTTAGCAAAACTAGCTAAAATCGTCTAGATGTGAAACTTCCAGGGACAACGCCCGCTAGCTCACACCCGAACCCAAAATAGCATAAGCAAAAAGCCATCCAAATCAAGCAACCTGTTCATCCATGAAAAACATGAACGGCACAGTCAGTGAGGAGTAACTCCGGGTTCTCCCAGCCATATCACATTAAACGTACATCAAAGGAAATACAAAGTAGAAGCATGCAGATATAGATATACATGTGAAATACGATAAGAATAGATAGGCAATTCATTATAAAATGATAAGAGCATAAGATATACAAGTCCGAATCCATCATGTTATACAAAGACTCGGGGAAGACACTCTTAGGCAACCGAATACGCTCAGTAGGGCTTACATCTCACCGTTAGCGGTATAAGTTTGATAAGATTGAGACTCGACAAACAAACCATGCCAAGTCATGCAATGATCACGAATAAACAATCATGTAATCATCCATCCAAACATACCAATACATTGACGACATCTCTCACGGTAAATGAAACGCACTAGCACCGTGTACATGGAAAGTATGATTAAAAGGCATCCACGAGATACATCATTTCCCTGAACGCATACACGATGCTACATTTCGTATATGTAGACTAATTTCCTCCTGGTAGCACGACGATAAAAATATCCGGTCCTAGTCTAAATCTGGCCAGACTCTCGGAATAAACGTGTTCCGATTTGACATGCGATAAAACGTTTCGCATCCAAGACTCGGTCAATCATAGACGCCGAGTACCCCAAATTCGGTATAAACAATTCACGAAAGAGGCGGAAAAGAGCACAAGCCTCATAACAAGCGGTACGCTACATGCAAATAACACCACCTCGCAAGTACACAACATTGACGGCCGGGTCGATCAACGCAATAGCGTTCGCCTCCCAACAACGTCGTCGTATGCCCACTAACACATGCAATTAAGCAGTAGGATACATCCCCGTTCCGACATTCCAGCCTTACGAACGTGGAGGTAGCCAAGGGAATGAGAGTACAAAGCACATAACAAAATAGTGCTCAAACCGTATCATTTGTAAAAACCGACTTAAAGTGGGACATATCAAAAACCGTCACAAAACATGTGATACAAGCGAATGAAATATCATATACTCAAAACATTAATATTATAAGTCACTACTTAAACTTATACGATAAACGAATCATGCGAAATTACGAGTTTTAGAAATTATAAGAAAAATATGCAGCCGCGTTGCCGGCCGGTCAGTGGACCGGCAGCCGGTACCCCGGCTCGCGCATCAAGCAAAATCCAAAAATCACAAAGAACAGGGCATGTGTTCCAGGCCGGTCTGGAGGCCAGCGGCCGGTACCCTGGCCAGGAGCACCTCTATACAAAAATTCCAAAGTTCCTACTGATGTATTCCCAGCCGGTGGGCAGACCGGCGGCCGGTCACCTGGCTGGGAGCACAACTCCACCCGTGAACAACATACACCATTTCTATCAATTCCAATTCTCATAATTCACTTCTAATAACTATCAACAATCAACATTCATCATCAACAATCATCATCAATAACATGAATCATAAGCTTACTAATCGTAATCTAAATACGAATTCTAACATATAAAGCATGTAAAACACGTAAATGATATTGTGTAACCTTTCACCGTTACCTTATTGCGTCTTTACTTCGCGTCAAGGTCCTCTTCTATTAGGAAATAGTCTTTGTCGGGATCTTGGAGGTCACCACCTACAAAATAGTTAATAAAAGATGAATTTACTTTACCTTGAGAAAGACGGAAAGTTTGAAAAGCGAGAAAGACGGTAATTTTATTATCAATACGGATAGAGGAAGGTAAGAAGGGAAGAATAAGACGAACGTACGAGAATTTGAGCAAGAAACGAATGAGATATGAAGAATCTAATCTTGGATCAAAAATGGAGGCAAGGGTTTTGATGGTTTCTTTGTGATGAAGTAAGTGTTGTGTTTGAGTTTTGAAGAAATAGGTTAAAGAGGTAGTATGAGATGTATAAGGAAAAGTCAAGAAAAAGTCAAATCCCCTTAAGACGGGATTCACATGGAATCTCGCGGAAATTCCAAATACGAACTCGGAAATTCTAAACTCGACTCGGAAAATTAAATTTACGATTAAAACTAAATTTCATTGAAAAGTATCCGTAAAATATTTTCACTATAAAAATAAGGTACATTTACGGGTGTTACAGATAACCCTCGCGAATGCGGAAATAAAACATATAAAGCATGTGAATTATATAGCAGAAAATACGGTGTTTTTAAAACTTTTTACATGCAAGATAGAAATACGAGGAATGTCAAATAAATACAAACTAAAATAGAATATACTACAAAGAGACGTAGTCTCTCAAAATGTATCCAACATCAAAGTTATTAGCAAACTAGCTAAACAACGTCTATAGGTGATTCATCCAGGCCAACGCCCGCTAGCTCACACCCGAACCCAAAATACCACAAGCAAAAAGCCATCCAATCAAGCAACTGTTCATCCATGAAAAACATGAACGCCACAGTCAGTGGGGAGTAACTCCGGGTTCTCCCAGTCATATCACATTAAACGTACATAAACGGAACTACAAAAGTAGAAGCATGCATATATATCTATACATGCGAAATACGAGAAGGAAAAATAGGCAATTCAATATATAAGGATATCGATACATGAAGTACAAAACCGTAACCATCATATTATAGAAAGACTCGGGAAAGACACCCTTAGGCAACTATACACTCACTAAGGCTTACATCTCACCGTTAGCGGCATATATTTGATAAGATAGAGACTCGACATATAAACCACGTCAATCATCTATTTCATGCAAGAGTCCAACTCAATGTTCACGAATAATTCAACTTACAAACAACCATCCAATCATACAAAAGTGACACATATTCTCTCACGGTTAATGGCACGCACTAGCATCATGTACTATAGCAAGGCAAGTCAATGGAAGTCCACGGGATAAGACGTTTCCCTGAACCGTATACGATAAGACGTTTCGTATACTCATGACCTAGACAAACAAATTCACGGGATAAGACGTTTCCCGGAATCGTGTACGATAAGACATTTCGTACACACAAGACTCTAATCCTCTCGGTAGGACGACGATAATAATACGGTCCTAGTCTAAACCTGACCAGACTCTCGGGATAAGACATTTCCCGATTCGACATGTGGTAAGACGTTCCACATCCAAGACTCGATCATACAAAGACGTCGAGTACCCCAAATTCGGCTAAACCACACGAAAGAGGCGGAAAGAGATCTATAGTCAAAATTCAAGCTAGTACGCTACATGCAATGACACCACCTCGCAAGGATACAACATTTGACGGTCGGGTCGATCAACGCATTGCGTTCGCCTCCTAACAACGTCGTCATATCCCCACTAAAAAAATGCACAACGGCATCACGGTTACACTTCACCGCTCCGACATTTAAGTCTAAAGGGTATAAAGTACGACCGGGGAATGAGAGTTCAAAGCACTGAACAATTAGTGCTCACATCAAATACATAAGGTAAAACCGACTCAAAGGGGGGCACATCAAAAACCGTCACCAACATGAGAATAGGGAATTATATAAATTTAACTATGATAAAAATGAATCAATACATGATACATAAGCATTAGACTAAGTTTATGAAGTATAATGAATAAGAAACATAGATCCTCTCTCCCAAACAACATGTTTGGAACCCAACTAAAACAAGGGTCTACTTCAAACGGTCATAACTAGAGTTCTAGAGATTCAATTGCAGAAATTCCAAGTGGAGGTGATAGCTTATTCTCTTACGGTTCCAACGGTAGGTCACAAGCCCAAAACAAGCAGGTAACGAAGGAGATATGATCATTTTACGAAAAGGAGTCAATGCAGTGAAACTGCGGTCGACTCGGGAAAAACTGGCAGCATGAAACGCTGCCAGCGTTCGCTGCCAGCGCTAGGGAACGCTGCCAGCCTCCCACGACACTGCCAGCGTCTATGGACGCTGCCAGCGTCCTGGTCTCAGGCACGCGATGCTTCAATCCGTCTTGTTATCAACATACAAACATCATCAATTATCATCACAAACCATCAATTATCATATCAATTATCAACTAACAACAACCATCATCAACAACACAATTCCTATGATTACTAACCTTATTCTAAATACGATTTATAACATAGAAAACACATAAAACACGTAAATGATATCGAGTAACCCTTCACCGTTACCTTTTCGCGTCTTTAAACGATTTCTAAGACTTCCTCCACTAGATAGTAATCTTTGTCGGGGTCTAGAAAGTCTCCACCTACAATTAGATAATAAAAGATGAATATAATTCACCTTTAAGAAAGACGGATAAATTGAAAAGCGAGAAAGACGGTAATTTTATTAACAATACGGATAGAGGACGATGAGAGGGAAGGAATAAGGCGAACCTTAGTGAATTTGAGCGAGTAACGAAGAAGTAGAATCGATATTAAATTTGAGCAAATATGGAGGTTAGGGTTTATGGTGGTTTGTATGAGGAAGAAGAGGTAAGTGGAAATGAAGGAAGGAGTTAGGGTTTGAGGGAGTATATGAAGGAGTAAGTGGAAAAGTTTATGGAAAAAGCCCATAACGTCTTAAGACGTAACTTACTCGAAATCTCGCGTAAAGCCCGAAAACGAACTCGGAAATTCTAAATTAGACACGGGAAGTTTGATTCTAAACTAAAACTAAATTTCGCTGAAAAGTATCCGTATAATATTTTTACTATAAAAATAGGGGACATTTGCGGGTGTTACAAATGGTGACGCGGAAACCCAATGTGGGAAAAACAGCGGGGGAGTCGGAATCCCGCCAATTAACGCACTATAATTCTTTTGGGTGTACTCTGGCGGAAATATAAGGTACGCTCTGGCGGTACTAAATGATTCTGGCATAACTAAGGATATACTGTGACGGAACTATAAGATATATTCTGGCGGAACCGCCGGATTCTGGCAGAAATCAGGATTCTGGCAAAACTCCTGGGGCTATTGAAGTACAAATGTTATGTAAAATATATTACGAGAATTTGGATGATGAGCTTAAGGTTAGTAGGTATGAGAGTGAATGTGTTGGAGAATGAGATGTGGAATGAGATGTCCTTTTTTGTCTTGCTTCCTTTGCGTTTATAGTGTGCGAACCCTAGTATACTTCTTCCAACGTCTCTCCTAGGCCTCCTCTTACCTTCACTCAGCTCTTCCTCTTTTCTAGGTGGTTGTTGTTTGACTTATTTTAGTTGCTGTTACACTCCTCATATTTGTTTGGCATTGTGTGTTTTCTTCTTTGTAATTTGACAGTCTTCTTTAATTCATGTCATTAATCCATTTCTTATTAGATTATCCAGACTTGCGCTGTCAAGTGTTATGCCTATTATTGTAAATTTTGGCCGTAACAGACTATATAAGGAGTAAAATAAGAGAAGAATTATCATTAAAAATATATACCTCAATCAACCCATTTTAATCACCTAGACATTGATGTGTAGTTGACTCTTGTTGCCCTTTGTTTGCACACACTTCCTTTTCACAATCTCTCTTGATCTCTCTAATTTTGCAATTGTGAATTTAACGATTAAACATATAAGTCTTCTCAATATGAATTTCCTATTTTTTTGTTGTCAAACAACATCAAGACAAAAGAGAAGGGTCACTTTCAAAAGATATCTATCCAATCTACTTTTTTTTTTGTCCAACTCTCAATTTTGGGAAGATTTAAGAAATAGAGGTAAAAGTACAACTTTGTCCCTTTAATTACGAAGAATGGAGACAATGTCACTGTGATAGAGTTAGTAGTAGTTAAAACATAAAATAGTAGGAGACTAAAAGTAAAATGAAGGGAGTAACACTCTTCTAACTAATCCCATTTTATATCCTTAATGACTTTAGCTTTTTTCTCGAGATATTGTTTTGGTAAGGCTTAAAACTAAGAAACTCAAGATTCCAGAACAACACCGTAAAAAACAACACAAATTTTCATTTAATACGGGCATTATCTGTCTTAATTTTAAAACGGGTCATATAGCTACCACTTTCTTTGATAACACAAAAACAAAATGCATAATATTGGTAAAAAAGACTTGTCTTATCTATGCAAGTCGTGTATAGTTCACCAATTTTTTTTACTTTATGACGGATATATCCGTTTCAAGAGATACTTATTGAAAAAAGAGACACGTGCATGAACTTTTTTTTAGTATTTGCAGGTGGTATAACTTTTTCAATGGCTTTATCACAGGTTCCTTGTGGCTGTAGCAGCCATTTCTAAAATCTTACTCTGTAATAAAAACTGAAGAAACCAAGTCATGTCCAAAGAAAGACTCTCTTTTAAAAGAGCCTTGAATGACATGATAATCAGTAGAAGAAGATTGGAAGTTGAGGTACTGGTATTGGTGGTGGTGGTGGTGAGACGTATTGCTTTGGAGATGGAAAACAGACTTGTTGTCATCTGAAGCGAAGCTGTTTTGAGTTGTTGTTGTAGTCGTCCTCGTTGCTGTGATGTTGCTGCTTGATTCTTGTTGCTGTATTTGAATACGTAATAATATTTCAGCTTGAGTGACTGCTAGTTGCATTTGTAGCTGGGAAACTTGGTTTTGAAGGAATGTATTGAATTTTATGTTTGTAACGGCCACATTAAACAGAATGAAATTGCTCCCACACAGCCATACACTGGATCTCTTATTCTTGCATTTGCTTCGTACACTAGGCTGCTCACTGCATCTGCTCTTTGCTGCACTGCTACCTCCTGTATACCATACAAATTCATGTGTTTTAGAAATTGGGTTTCGCACAAGGCTCAAACACTATTTTTTTATTGCAAGACTCACCTGTAACGTTTTGCTGATATTGCTGGCACCAAATACTTTGTGAACAATGGCAAACTTGTGAGGATCATCAGAAGGAAAGTAAGGAGCAAAAGTGCAATCCTTGGCACATCTACGACGGAGCAACTTGCAAGAAGCACACGGTGAGGCTCCATTGCCACCCATTTTTGTATAAAAATGTTCAAGAAAAAACAACTGTAAAGACCAAGGGAGTAGTTAATTAAGTACCCTATTAGCACAAGTCTATGGCTTGGAGAAAATGAGGAAACGTGGGGGAATATTTATAGTGTGTAAAGATGTGTTCAACTTAGAGAAAAGTGATGATTAAAAAAATAAGTGAGCATATTTTTATTTGTTATTAAGCCTAATACGAAAGAAGTGACTGTTTCATAGAGATTTTAGACAAGAGTCCAAATCATTTGTATATTTAGCCTTTTGTTGGGACTGTTAAAATAATGGGTGTGGTGTCCAGAAAATCTGCTTCAAATATTGGTTTTGCGCGTAACGTTGTAAAAATTATGAAAGGTTTATGTTTGTTTGTGGAGTCAAGGATAGCACAATGGTGCACGTTTTCCCTTGGTTTATTAGAAAGATGATAGGTACTAGGATTATCCCCAAGTAGAGGCCGTGCTAATTATGTTGTAATCCGATTTTATTCTTAATCTCACTTTATTTATCTTATCTACTTTTTCATTTTTCCAAGTAGAAGATCACGACCTAAGTCATCAACCCAATCAATTTCCACTTCACAATATTCTTAATCATTTTCAAATTCTCTACCCCACTTTTCTCTCTTACTTTTATAATTATTTTTCTAACAGTTTTTTTATTGCTAAACCAATAAGAAAATGTACACCTAGAAGGGTCATAAGGTGGTCAATTTTGTTCAAAAATGGTCAAAAATTTACCTTTTATTGGAGAAGACCACAAATTAACCATCAAAGGTCACCATTATACTTGCTTAATTATGACATTAGCATGAGCAAGCAAGGTCATGACCTTGCAACTGACCTTGCTTGGGCATGGTCTAATAGAAATTTAAACGGGCTATTTGACTTGTCATTTAATAGGGTATTTTTGCCTGAAAATTTGTTATTTCCTCCGGAAGGACCTCCTCCTCCTTACACCTAGAGGAGGAGTACCAAATACGAATATTATAATGTCATGAGTGTAAGGAGTACGGTCCTCCCGGAGGACACAAGAACTTTTCTTTTTTCATTTGGCTATTTGAGATGGATTGCGTAATTTTGAATTTTGATATAATTTGGATATATAACAGGAAAGTCATTGTTTCCTTAATCGTAAATGTCACAAGTACAAATATAAATTCAGACTACGAGTGTGAGCTCCTTCATCATAAATGTTTGGCGTTTTTGCTTATTTCCTCATTACATCTTAGAACGTGCTAAAGTTACATAGGTATAACAATTATATTGATACAACTTACTTTTATTTATGCGACTCATTCTTCGTATCTTGACTTTAACCCAATATTGATCATAATAATAATTTGGAATGTTTGAGACTCTCTTTCTCACATAGATCTTTCAATCTTATTCAGACCCTATGAAAGCAAATTTATGAGGTTGTTTGTGAACTCCCGTGATTATACACTAAATAAAGCAGCAAATGCGGCGAAAAATGGAAGTTTTAACACGTGTTAGGTAAAATAAACAAATGGAGTCACTACAATTAAACTCCAAAGTGGAATGCAAGTTTAGAAAGTCATTACAAACCAATTCGATAACCAAATAAGGTAATTAGATAAAACCATAAAGGTAAATGAAAATGGATCCCAGTCCCTCCAAAATAACACAAGTAAAAAAAAAACCTTAACAATCTAATAGCCAGTGGGGGGAGTAAATCGGGTAATTAACCATTAAGGCAAGAGTTGTGAACATATCAGCATGTGAAACATGAGAGAGAAATATAAATAAAATAAGCGGTAAAGACATAACAATGACTAGGGGTGATAGCGAGCTGAGCCGAGCATGAGGTTGGTCTTGCTCGACTTGTGCTCGTGAAACAAAAATCGAAATCAGCCAATCTCGATCTCGTGCTCGCCTGAGCTTAAAAAATTTGAGCTCATAAAGCTTGCAAGCTTAAACTTAGGAGTTCAAGCTCAACTCAAGTCTATATATAATTGGTAAATTTTGTTTCTTCTTGGATAAAATTGTTGATTACAGCTTTATAAAAACCACATTTTGAAACTTACTGCCCTATATAAATTTTTGTAAAGCTTACACTCAACTAATCGAAGCTGATGAGAAATTGCTGCCAAAACATATATTCTGGGGAAATTTCATGCAATATTTAAATTTTGTGAGTTAAATTCTGTAATACTTCGTATTCTATTACTTTGGTACTCAGTCTAGTAGAGCGTACTCGACCGATTGAGGGGTGTGTATGTCGCTTAGGCAGGCTACTGCCTTGGTGGCACTCGATCAAGTATGGGCTGTACTCGACCGAGTGCTCTTGTACACTCAACCAAGTGCACCGGTCTGATAGGTTTTTCGAGGGATTTTGGATTAAGATGATTAAGAGATTATAAATATATTCCGTCATTTCCCAAACATTCTATTAACCCTAAAATAATTATTAATCACTCCTAACCATCTTAATCTCATTGCCATGCTTGAAGATAGTCCGTGTTCAATCGTGCGTTGATCTATCGTAAGTCTCTAATCCCTAATTAGGTTATTGTGTCTTTTGTGGTAAAGTTGTTAGAACCCTAATCTGAATTAGGGTGGGGGTTGGATAATTATGATTGATTGTTGATTCTAGATTACTTGTATGATTGATGTGAGGAGAGTTTGTAAAGGATCAATTCTAGGCCTTGCGTGATCGTACTTTCGAATTGCTTTTGAGATTCCCTACTCAGTACAATTGTACATTGGTTAATTACTGATTGTTGTTGTTGATGATGATGATGATTATGATGTTGACTTTTATGATGATTGTGATAATAGTTATGATGTTGATTGTGATTGAGATTGGAGGACCATTTTCGGGAGATAGTTCCACACCCTAGGTTTCGCCTCCCCAGGTTTCACCTCTTGTGACTCCCGCAGAAGGAGGATGTGCATGTTACTGAGCCGGGTTACGCTCGTTGCGATGAGCGGGGGTTTTGATGTCCAATGTTGCGGTCTAGAAACGACAGGGATTACCCGTTGTGCTGGGAATCTGATTGGAGATTTTGATCTCTAATGTTGTGGTCTGGCAGCGGTAGGGGTAACCGTCCCGACGGAAACTCGGTTACCGGAGTTTGGAGATGATATTGATTCTTCGATATGATTGTGTTGTTGTGTTGTGTTGATGTGATTAATCTATAATTATCCTGACCCCTTCTCTATTTGCAAAACAGCTGGGATCAATTAAGGAATGGTGAGCATGAGTTTAGCAGGTATTTCGTTGGAGCATGCTTGGTGTAACACCCTGGCCGAAACCCTGGGTCGGAAGCTGTCACTCACGGTAGCTTTCTAGGCTGTGTGCATGGCTCACAAATCAACACGGGTCCTTTCCAGCGCATTTTTTCCTCACTCATACACATCCTGGAAACCTTCCCAGGAGGTCACCCATCCTAAGACTACTCTTAGTCAAGCACCCTTAACTTTTGTGTTCTTTTGCATGAATAACCAGAAAAAAAAAAGTGCACAAATTTTAAGTCTATTAATGGACCTCTTCAGGGGCACTCCACGCATGGAATATTACACACCCCCACTTGAAGAACGCAATGTTCTCGTTGCGCCTAGCAGCAACTGACCGCGGCCATCCACCGGTACTCAGACCCAAACCCTGGGTTGGGAGCGGTCACTCACGGTAGCTAGCCAAACTGTGTACATGGATCACAGATCAACACAAGTCTTTTCCGGCGCATTTTATCCTCAATCATGCGTGTTCCAGAAACCCTCCAAGGAGGTCACCCATCCTAAGACTACTCTCAGTCAAGCATGCTTAACTTTTGAGTTGTTTTGCATGGATAACCAAAAAAGAAAGTTCACTTTGTTGATATGAGTAGTACTTTCAATCCTTTTAAGCACTAGTCAGATTTTAAGCCTATCAATGGACCTCTTTAGGGGCACTCCACACATGGAGTATTACACTTGGGGTCGGATGGGATTGCCGCAGGACGACTAATCTTTAGCTACCGTTGTGTCTTAGATTGTCAAGACTTTTATTACGAGTTCTTTATTTCGGATTTTTGAATTTATGTATTCACTTTAGATTTGAGATTTCACTTGTAATCACATTAAACTTCATATTAATTTAAATGTGTTTTCATTATGGTCACTTGTGATATGTACTATCTCGGGCAACCGAGATGGTAGCAGTCCCATTTGTTAAGGTAGGCCTTGGTAAAGCACTTAGGTAGATGGGGGTGTTACAAAGTGGTATCAGAGTGACGATTTTGAAACCTAAAACCAATGACCCAATGCCTTAGGAGTGTCAAATTAAACAGAACCCGGGTAGGAGTTGTTTAGAGCTACCGCAAAGATTTGGGAGACGTCCTAAAATCGCTACTTTGTCCTTATAACTCCTAGTCGGTTACTACTGGGATGTGTCGAAAATTTGTTTATATTTCTGCCTTGTTTGTATGTCATGGATGAAGGTGTGGTATGAAATGTCATGTGAAATGGCGAGTATGGATATATATGTGGAGGATTGAGAAAGAATATGGTACAATGATAAAATGATATTATGAATATGGATGGATGTGCTTATTTTACTGATAATTGTTTTTAGAATCATGAAAGTAGGAGTTTTAATATATATATATATATATATATATATATATATATATATATATATATATATATATATATATATATTAGTACATGTGTTATATGACAAAAGTAAGAGTTGGGGCCGATATTATGCATGACTCGACCAAGTGTGGCAAGAGACTCGACCGAGTAAGCAATACTTGACTGAGTACCCTTGGCACTCGAATGAGTGTTAGAATTTGGATATTTTGGTTGGCTATTGGATTGTGGTACGCGGACGAGTCAATGGTGACACTCGACCAAGTTGGCTATACTCGGGCGATTGGTTTATAGAACTCGATCGAGTAGATAGTTCTGGAGTGTTGAGTAGCTTCTGTTCTTGGTGAACTCGACCGAGTACAACAACATGTACTCGACCGACTGGCTTCGCCACAAGGGGGTAATGTAATACTCCGTATTTCTGTCTAGTTTGTACATGGTCGAGTAAGGGTCACTCGACCGAGTAGTGTGGGTACTTGGCCGAGTAGGGTGCATTCGCCCGAGTGATGTTGGTGTGTCACTTAGGCAGTCTTCTGCCTAGTTGGCACTCGGCCGAGTGTAGTGTGCACTCGACCGAGTCCGGTGTACTTGACCGAGTGCTTCTTGTACTTGACCGAGCGCACCGGTCTGTCGGGTTTTTGCGAACGGTTTTAGATTAAGAGAATTAAGTTATTATATATATTCCGTCAATTCTTAAAACACTTTAAAACCCTAATATCTCTCTAAACTCTCATAATCACCTTAATCCATTGCCAAGGTTGAAGATTGTTCTTTGCTAGTCCATCCTTGTTTGTACTTGAATCAATCGTAAGTCCTAAATCCCTAATTCTTTGATGTTATCTTTTGGGTAGGATTGTTGGAACCCTAATGTGAAATTAGGATCGAGTTTGGGTAATTAGGAATGATTGTTGATCATAGACTATTGATTGATTGTTTAGGAGGAGACTTTGTAGAGAAACACTTTTGATTGTGATTGGATATTACTTGCGAAGTTGCGTACAGGTAGGGTTTTCCTACTCAGTACTTATGTGTTGTTCGTTATGATATAATATGCTACTGTGCTTGTTGTTATTTATTGATGATGATGATGTTTTTCGGAGATTGGAGTTCGGATGGTTACTTTGTTACTATTTTGGTGGTCCGTCATGAGACAGGCCACCCCCCGAGTTCACCTCTCGTAGCTCTCCCGCTGCGAGGGGGATGTGCACATTAATGATCCGGGAACTCTCACATTGGCCAAAGGTAATTTCGATGTCCAGTGTTGCGGTCTGTAATCAATAGGTAGTTTTGCAGGTCATGGGTGGTAGCCTAATGCAGCTGAGGTGACCGCTGTGGTGGGCCTCTGATTTCTGTTACTTGGATGGTTACTTTTTATTATCTTGTACATTGACCGGTGTATCTTGAGACTAACCCCTTTTAATATTTTCAAAACTGTCGTGATCCATTGGGGAATGGTGAGCAGGTGACCAGCAGGTAATTCGTTGAGCTCGCGTTAAGGAATTGCAGGGGATCGCCGCTGATGAGTCATAGCTTCCGCAGTCATTAGTGTCATAGAAATTAGCTTTATTTTTATTAGTTTGTATAAATGTTTACGACGGTGTGTCGTATTGATATTTGGAATAATGTAACTTGGTTAAAGTATTGATTAATAAGTACTGTTCTATAAGGTCTATTTGATATGTACTACCTCGGGAACCGAGATGATATCATTATTTTGTACTAAGGAGGTCTTGTAAGGCTCTTTTGCATATTTGGGTGTTACAGGTAATTGTGACTTTGTTTTGTCAATGTACTGTTGTGTTACGTTATGTACTCCATTGTATTTTTATATTTTAAGTATGTGAAGGAGGTGACATCTAGTCGAGTTATGATATATCTTTGTTACCCAATGTACTGTTCCACATATTAATTGTTCTTAGTGAGTGAGTTGGACAAATTTTATAAAGTAGGTAATGTTTCTTATGATTGTATGATTTTCGTAAGAAAGACGTGTGGTTAGATATGAGTAAGATAGATATATTGATGAGCCTTGTGAAAAAGAGAGCAAGTTTTGGTGATATTCAATAAGTAATAATGTCGCGAGTTGAATAATAGATATAGAGGCGAATATGTATGTATGGGCAAATAATAATGATATAAGAATGGTAAGTGTATGAATCGAGAATTGAGAAGAGAGGCATGAATGTTTACAAGTGGAAATTAGTGTGAAATATATAGGAAAATGGAAATGTTTAGGTTGAGTAAGGTAATATGCGGTAAAGACCGTTATAGAGGAATGTAATGATGATTGTACCTAGAGAGCCTAGTTTGCATGGTGTGTAAGTAAGATTTGGATGCGATTGTTTTGATAAAAACCCGGGGTACTAAGATGTTTACGAGGTGTGGTAAAGATGGATAATAACAATAGATGATGAGTATCGTTGGTTTTTTGGGATTATTAATAACGAATTAAGGAAGATAGTGTGATAATAGTAATTTTTATTGCGTATGATTATAAAATTGTAGCTACGTGTTGTTGAGGTAGTATCTTGAGGTAGTAAGATACTTGCCTCTCCCCCACTACTTGCCTCTCATCTCGCCGCCGCCTCCTACCCTACACCCTCCACCCTCCTCTGCCGCAACTGCCCACACACCACCCCACCATCATTCCAAACTTGAAAAAAAAAAACAAAAAAAACCACTTCCTCAACCGTCCTCCTCCCTGCCGCGCATCACATGACCCGCCGCCACCATCAGACCTGCCGGCTCCTCCTTGCGGCGTAGCACCACACCGGCGGCACCACCAAACCAGAACACCACAAGACCGGCCGCCACTTGCCTACCCCACCTGCAACCCCCTGCCGCCTCCTCTCTTCTCTTTTTCTTATTTTTTTTTCATATTTGCACCACAACCTCTCAAAAGTAGATCTCAAAAACAAAAAAGTAGATCTCAAAACAAACCCCCCCTGACGCCGTCTTCCTCTGCTCCTCTGACGTCGCCCCCTGCCGCCGTCTCCCTGCAACCGCCCTGGCCACCTCCTCTCTTTTTCTTTCTTTTGTTTTTCAGATTTGCACTACCCTCTTATATCTCCTTTTTATTTTTATTTTTCAGAATTTATGTTTTTCTAGATCTTGTTCTTTTTTCCTTTTATATTTTTAGATCTCGTTTCTTTTTGTGGTGGTGGAGGTTCGAGTTTTTTTTTTTCAAATCTATATCATTATTAACTGAAGTTACCCCATTATGAACTAAAGTTACACTGATAAGTTTTGAAGTTATATTAGTTTAACAAAGAGTTAAACCATTATGGACTAAAATTTAACCAAAGCTTTTTTCTAATAACACCATTTCTAGATCTACATTTTATTTTTTCAGATTTACTTTTAATTTTTGTTTTGTTGATGATATTTGTCCTATTTTCATTTGTCATGACTGAAGTTACATTATTTTGGACCAAAATTACACCATTTTGAACTGAAGTTACACTGATTAAAGTTCCATAGTAAGGACTAAAGTTACATTATGAATGACTAAAGTTACACAATATTAAGGACTAAACTTATCTAAACTTGTCTAAAAGTTACATGAATTCAAATTAAAATATTCAATCACATTTAGTATAAATGACTGAAGTTAAGCAAAAAAATGATTGGAGTTACCTAAACATGTCTTAAAGTTACACACATATGTCTTAAACTTAGAGCTACACAAATAAGGTTTGAAGTTACACACGTAAAGACTAAAGTTACATTCATAAAAAGCTTAAATTCATATAAATTGTCTTAAAGTTACAAAAACTGAAATTTATATAGTCGAAATCACATTTTAGGTTAAAGTTACACTAATAAGGGCTGAAGTTACACTCGTCATGACTGAAGTTACACTTATAAAAAGGCTAAAATCACATAAACTTGTCTTAAAGTTACATAAATTCAAATTTATATAGTCGAAATCAAATTTTAGTTTGAAGTTACACAAATAATGGTTGAAGTTACACTCATAAAAAGGCTAAAATCACATAAATTTGTCTTAAAATAAGATAAATTCAAATTTATATAGTCGAAATCACATTTTAGTTTGAAGTTACACAAATAGAGGCTGAAGTTACACTCGTAATGACTGAAGTTATACTCATAAAAAGGTTAAAATCACATAAACTTCTCATGAAGTTTCATAAATTCAAATTTATGTAGTCGAATTCAAATTTTAGTTTGAAGTTACACAAACAATGGTTGAAGTTACACTCATAAAAAGGCTAAAATCACATAAACTTATCTTAAAGTTAGATAAATTCAAATTTATATAGTCGAAATCACATTTTAGTTTGAAGTTACACAAATAGAGGCTGAAGTTACACTCGTAATGACTGAAGTTATACTCATAAAAAGGCTAAAATCACATAAACTTGTCTTGAAATTTTATAAATTCAAATTTATATAGTCGAAATTACATTTTAGTTTGAAGTTACACAAATAGAGGCTCAAGTTACACTCATAAATCTCAGAAACTCAAAAGTGCTCAAAAGTGATTAACTAAAGGCTAGAGAGAGAAAGTAAATTAATTAGTGCATAGATAAATGATTAGTGTTAAGTGTGCTTTTATCTCTACATCTCATCCATCCATCTCACTCATCCAATGGCTAGGATGAGGACTCATGGACTCAAAAAAAAGGGTGGACTCACAAGAACACACACACACACACACACACACACACACACACACACACACACACACACACACATATATATATATATATATATATATATATATAGAGAGAGAGAGAGAGAGAGAGAGAGAAATAGGATCATGTAAGTCCTACTTCTTTAGATGAATCCATAAGTCATAATATAAGCCATTGGATCATAGATAATGGATGTTTGAGATTGAAAAGGAAAAAAGACTTTATCAACCACTTTTTTACTTTCCCAATGCATTAGCCATTTCCTAGGCAACATTGAAAATAGATTTGTCAGCTATCTATTCAAATCAAAATCAGAACATAATACTAAAAACATAAAACCTCACCCTCTCTCTTCATTTTCCTCCCACTTCTCTCTACGTCTCTCTCAAATCCCCAACTGCGGCCACCTGCGTTGCCCTTACCGCCACCATGCTGCCGCCAACACCTCATCCTCTCGTCGACCCACCTCCTTTCGTCGACCCACCGCCACCATACAAACAACGCCTGCTCTCGTCGACCCACCGCCGCCATTTCCCCTTCTGACTAGCAGCCGTCTCCGTCGAGAAACGAGAGAGAAAGGTCGTCGCAGGGGTTTTGACGATGAAGAGCAGGTGAAATACGGCTTCCAACTATATTGGTTATTGGAGATTCTAATTCATTTACTTAATCAAAACGGCTTCCAACTATTTCATTAATGGGATTAGTTTTTTTAAAGTCATCATCGTTGGTTGTTTCTATTAGTCGTAGGGACGACGATGACTACGTCTTCCTACACGGGTTTTTTTTCCGTTTTGTTACCCATTTTTTACATTAATTTCATTATCTAGTTAATTTTTTTTCACTATCTTATCAAATGTACTTTATCATTGAAGTGTAGAGAAGGGTGGTGGTGAGCAACCATGATGGTGCTCATGGAATTAATTAAGGTAGCTTGTGTAACTCCATAATAAATATAATGTAACTTCGGTTCTAAAGATTGTATTTTCAGTTGATATTTCGTGAAACTTCAGTGTAAATGATGTAACTTTATTAATATATAAGTTTATATAGTATGTAACTTCAGCTCAAAATCAGTGTAACTTCAATTTTTAATTAGTGTAACTTCAGCTCAAAATCAGTGTAATTTCAATATATAATTAGTGTAACTTCAGCTCAAAATCAGTGTAACTTCAATTTTTAATTAGTGTAACTTCAGCTCAAAATCAGTGTAATTTCAATATATAATTAGTGTAACTTCAGCTCAAAATCAGTGTAACTTCAATTTATAATTAGTGTAACCTCAATCAAGTAAGATATTGTGTAACTTCAATTCACAATTCGTGTAACTTTAGTATACATTTAGTGTAACTTCACTAAACATTAAGTGTAACTTAAGTAACTTATATGGATAGTTTGTGTAACTTCTATTCACAAGCAACGTAACTTCAATACACATTCATTGTAACTTTAATCTGATATGAGATAACTTCAACTAAATGGATCTAACTTTAAGTATATGAGTTAATTAATTAATTAATTTCAAGCCCTATCATGCAACTTCAAGTAAATTGAGTATAACGTCAAACTGATATTGTGTAATTTTAAGTATATATAACCTCAACTATATGACTAAATAAAGTAATTCAATTCAGTTAGATATGGTGTAACTTCAAGTGGATATGATGTAACTTTAATCAAGATATAATGTAATTTCAAGTAAATTCAATTAAGATATAGTATCATTTCAAGTAAATTCAACTGATGTGTGTAATTTCAACTATATAAGAAAATAATTTCAAGTAAATTGGTTGTAATTTTTAGCGAAAAGGGTATAAATTCAAACAAAAGAGGTGTAATTTCGAATAATTAATAGTAGTCAAAATTTCAAAAACTCAAAAATATAAGAAAAAATTATCATTGCGACGGGCTCGAAAAAATAATAAATTTAGGATTTTATTTTGCCTAATTCGGATTCCGAACGAAGATAGTATCTTGTGAACCCCATTTCATTTTACGCGGATTTGTAATTTGTTTCATAAATAAAAAATTTTAAAATCTGAAATATCAATCACAAAATATTAAAATAAATTAGTTGAAGAGGAACTAATTGATTAGGTGAATTGGGAATTTAAATTATGAGAGTGAAAATATTAATTACTTGGTTGTTGAGTGTGTTTTGCTTTTAATCTCAACAATTAATCTTGTATGATCTAATGGCTTAGAGAAGGACTTATGGACTCATCAAATATTGTGGACTTACGTGAACCTCTCTCTCTCTCTCTCTCTCTCTCTCTATCTATCTATCTATCTATCTATCTATCTATCTATCTATCTATATATATATATATATATATATCTATATATAGGGTCAGGATCCGGTGAGAACCACTAACATAATGAGAACCGTGAGAACCCTCACTAAATCTCCATCAAATCTTGTTTCGAAAGTTTTGTTCGATCATTTACAATTAGTTTGGTTTATTCAAGCAAAATACTTGCAGTAATTGAGCAAAATTTATTGATTATATTAAAAACAATATGTACTTAATGTACATAAATTCAATTTGAGTACTAAAATTACTCTAAATGCGTGAAAACGAGCACTAGGTGCACGAAATTTGCTACATGCATGAAAACAGTTACTAGGTGCATGAAATGTACGGGCTCTAGATGCATTAAAACGAGCACCAGGTGCATGAAAATTGTTAGATGCATGAAACTGACTACTAGGTGCATGAAAATTAATAAATCGTATTTCACCTCCATTTCCATCAGTAACTTATATTTTTTTCGACCAAGATGTATGTTACCTAGCCATAAAATTCTACGCCGAACCCAAAAATGTCCTTATTTTTTAAAAATAAATTTCCTAAGGCGGAGTTCTCACGGTTCTCATTATGTTAGTGGTTCTCACCAGATCCCAATTCTATATATATATATATATATATATATATATATATATATATATATATATATATATATATAGAGTGATCATCCGGTGAGTCTAGCTTCTTAGGTGAGTAGGGTCCTATCAATTAGGACCATTAGATCAGCAAGATCTAAGAGATGTCGTTCAGCCACGTCGCCCAAAAAAAAATTGTGAACATAATAAAAGAGAAAGCCAGTCGTCCATCCTTTCACAATAATCATAAATTTTTCTCTCTCTACAATTTTACTCTCTCTCTTTCTCTAATACCTGACAAACTTATTGCTCCAAAATCCTAAAACCCTAAAAATACCAAAAATTCAAAACAAATGTGTGAAAATCAATTGAAGATCAAATCAAGCTTGCTTCTTATCATCTTTCTCCTTGCTTACACACAAACAAAGAAGTAAAAATCAACATTAATTTAGTTTTTATCTTTGTTTTAGATTTATTTTGTTGTATATAATAAATGTTGATATTCGATCTGATATTGTATGTGTTCATATTGTTGTTGTTGATTGTTCATGCGATTAATGCCGATTGTAATGTTCATAGTAATTCCGGAAAAAGTTAGGGTTATGACATGGTGAAGTTGAGCAGCAATTTTTATTTGTCTTTTGTCAATTTACGATTGATTTATATCATGACTTGCAATTATATGAATTTTTAAATCAGATTATAATCTAATGTTCATATTCTTCGATTTCGGATTTATGTATGTCTTCATAATTGATGATGGTTTCGTCGTCAAAACAAACATCAAAAATAACCCAAAATAAGTAGTATAAAGGGGTCGAATCCACGAGGATGGAGGGGGTCAACTACTAGTTCGATCGCGTCCTATTCTAGCCTAATAAATGTTGGATTGGAAAGTTAACTAAAAACTAGGAAAAGCAAGTAATCGCTAAATAATAATGATGAAAACAATTAAGGGAAAGACTAAGGTGAAGGGTTCACCTTAGGGGGATTAATGGGCTAGTCGGATAATTAGCAAGTGGGTAACAAATTCGAGTAAAATCAATTGCTAATGTCTCAACAATCGATAATCATCAACAAAGCCATCGCATTTGTCTCAAATCCCCCATATAAACACTAGTCTAATCATTTCTACCACCGTCGCTTAAGAAATAATCAAACCATGCTTGATAAAATGGGCAACTTTCGTTCACACATTTCATCAAACACTTTGTGTGCATATGAGTAATACCCAAATAATCACCACAAATCTACTAATTACCCAACTAATTACCCCACATGATCCTCCCTTAGGCTCCCCCTAAACCCTAGAGGGAAACTACTCACACATGGTAAGGGAAATCAAACAAATAGAGGCAAGAAGTAGTGAAATAAATATAGTGCTATGAGATGAATAACTATAACAATAAAATGATAAACAATAAACTAGAAATGAAATTGAATTGCATAAATAACAAAAAGATGAGAAATTTAATACCAACAAGCTTGTATTAATGAAGAGGGAGAATGTCTTCAACCCAAAATCCTCAATACAAACCCAAAACTGAAATAATTCTACTAGGAAAGACTACATCTACCAACTTGAAATGAGAAATTAAGTTTAATTAGGGAACGATTAGGAGAGTAATTAGTACTTAATAGAGGTTACAAATATCTAGGGTTTTGTGCTAAGGGAATATTAAAAGTTGCTTACAAAATATTAGGGGAAGGGTATATATAGGTATCTCGAAAATTAAGAAAGAAAATAGAAGAAGAGTCGAATTTGCGGTGCTGTGTTCCTGGCCGGTCGACCGGCCGCCGGTCGTCTGGCCGGCCGGGAGCAAATCAGTAACTTCCATCTTCTCGTCTTCAAAAACACACTAAGTATGGAAATGTTGGTCCTGGCCGGTCCACCGGCCGCCGGCCTCACACCGGCCTGGAGCACATTTTACTTCTCATGAGCTTACTGTTGTTGCACAGGCCGGGTAGTCGACCGGGCGGCGCTACCTGGGCCTTTTCTTCCCTTCCTCATCTTCTTTCATTTGTGATTGTGTAGGCTATGCCGGGTGGCCGGCCGCCGGTCAGTAGGCCGGCCTGCACCACCTGGGTATGCTTTCTTCACTTCTTCGTCTCATCTTCGAATCCCGACTCATGCAAGACCCTTATGCTCCGATTTCTTCATTTCCGCCTTAATTCCTACAAATTAAGACCGACATTCATAGCACGGGAAATCGGGAAGCAAAATGCAATCAAGGGCACGCAAATCCGTGTAAACGGACCAAAATGGGGACGAAAATGAGGGAAAAATGTGACTAATTAAATGCTTATCAATAATGTTTGACAAAAAGTTAATGTTATGATATTGTGAAATTCATATCTGGATTTGTTTTTAGGAAAATTAGAGGTATGCAGCGGCGGCGATTAGTTAAGCTAACCGCTGTAAATATACTCGACATATAGTGTAACATTATTACTGTAATATTGTTACTGTAATAATAATACAGTAACATGCGGACTGAAACTGAAATATTGAACTGAAATTGAAATGTTGTACAACATTGTATATTTGATGGTGTGTGATTTAACCAAATTAAATGTGGCTGTGTAACATTGTTATAAAATCACAAATGATGTTGATCACCAAAGATGTACCATCGGCTTTCGTTTATATTTTAATTATTAATGATTCACTGTTTTGTTTTGAATGTCAGGAAATTGAAGAATGTTTGAGAAATCAACGAACGACACAATAAAAGGTTGCTAAAGAGATAATATATAAAAAAATTAAGACACTGACAAATCAGTCATGAAGATAGGCGTGAGGAAAGCAGTTGAATATATCTATAAGCACTTGCATTTTGTTGTTGTAATGAATTTAAATTTGAACTTTTAACATTTTTTACGTGCTACTTTGACAACTCAAAGAGTTACAGTAACATTGTTACTGTATCGTTGCTACTTTAATGAGTATACAATGTAACAATAACAATGTTACTTTAAAATTGAAAAATAAAAATAAAAGTAAGGTTTGTTTGTTTAGTGACACCATACACCATTACAATTCACATCAAGAACTACAACAAAATTAGCAGGAACGTGTAAAATTTTCTAATCAACTATAGCTACGAAGTGATTCAGACCATATTAAGCCACATTAGGCTACATGGGTTTCAAACTCATAACTTTGTGCAAGATATGCACATCGCTCCTCCATTTGAGTTAATAACCTTTAAACTAGTTACTCAAACTTTTAAATGAAACGAAAAACGGTAAATGTTCGTTATTGTACAAGCTTAGACTCCACAATTGAGTCCACCATTTTCCTTAGAGTCCTTGAGTCCTCTTTTGAGCCATTGGATGATGGAGATGGATGGTTGAGATTGGTGCTCCCAAAAAAGGATTAATGAACTAATTTTCCACTATCTCTCATCGTTACTAATTAACCACTAATCTCACCCTAATTCAATATATAACATTTTCCACTCAACCATTTCTCTCTTATCCCACATAATATCATTCCCTCATCTCTCTCTAAAATCAAAATAATTCAAAACTCAAATAATCTCTCCTTCTTACTTCCTCTCACCCACCAACCCTTACCTACCCGCCACCCTCACCCACCCGACACCACCACCACATTCATCATCACCAACCCCCCTTTCACCACGACCCACCACCGTATCACCATCCTCCCTCCGCCCTTGCCACCACCCTTCCTCCGCCCCTGCCACCGCTGCCTTCTCCCCTCCGTCCACCCTTAACATTATCTTTTTCTTTTTTTTTCCGGATCTAGCTCTTGCCGGCCTTCTCCCTCCGGCTGCTTGTCCTCTCATTTACCGCGCCCCTCATTGCGGCCCACCTCCTCCCTCCTCCACTCTAACGCGACTCCCTCACCGCCTACCTCCCTCTTCATCTTTTTTTTTTCAGATCTGGGTTACTCCATATCTGTTTGTGGGTGGTGTTCGGTGGTGGGTGGTGGGTGGTGGGATGGTGGGTTGTTGTTGTTTCGGTGGGTGGTAATGGGTGGTGAGGTGGGCGTGGCTAGGGTGGTGTGTGGGCAAGGGTGGGGCTATTGTGGTTCGTGCTTCTTTTTTTTTTCAAATCTGAAAAATGGGATATTTATTTTTATAACGTTTTTTTTGTTTCCAGATCTGGAAATGTGGTTTAGCTATTGGTCTTTTTCATTTTCCATGGACCGATTAAATTAAAATCACACATCTAGTCTATTAAAGTAACACAAATTCTGTATTAAATTTATACTCTAAATTAAATTCACACATCTAGTCTATTAAATTATACTCTTGGTTAACTGAAATGCTGAAGATAGACTGGACTGGTGTAGAATTGCTTGGAACAGATTTAATAGTCCTAAGCATTGCTTCATTAGCTGGCTATTATGGCAAGGGAGACTACTCACTATGGATAGACTTATTAGAATGGGCATTACAGCCTATGCTGCCTCTGTGGTGCCCAGAATGAAGATCACATACATCTTTTTGAAGAATGCAAATTTACTAAAGCATGTTATGCTATGTTGGCTAGTTGGATTCAGGTTGATGCTCAATGATTCTTTCAGGCTGCGATGCTGCTGAGGCTGAGACATACGACAGGATTCCAGAGAAAGGTTTGCTGGTCCTTGTTAACTGTTGTTCAGTATGGAGTATGTCATGCTAGGAATGTATGAAGGACTGAGTTGTTTGTCATACACCCAGATAAGCTGATGGATCAGATCAGAATGGAGGCCAGGATTAGGCTGATGAATGTTCAGATTGGCCAAATTTCATCTAGGGATATAAGTTGGTGCAAGAGAATGAGTCTGATGTAATTTTGTTTTGTCTGTTTTGATGTAATCTATGTAGAGGCACAGTCTAACACTCGTGATGTATTTTGCCTTATGGCTTTGATTTATATACTTACATTGGTACAAAAAAAAAGTTAAATAATTTTTTTATAAAAAAATGACCTTAAATGAAACACTTGTTGGTCTCAGATCTACATTTTTTTGAGTTTTATTTTTTTTCCTGATTTTTTTTATGTTTTATGTCTTTTTTTTTATGTCTTTTTTTCTCAGATCTGAAAGTGTTATATATATTTTTATAAATCTTTTTGTAACACCCGGAAATGTACCCTATTTTTCTAGTAAAAATATTTTACGGTTACTTTCAGTGAATTATAGTTTTAATCGTAAATTTAATTTTTCGAGTCGAATTTAGAATTTCCGAGTTCGTATTTGGAATTTTCGCGAGATTCCATGAGAATTCCGTCTTAAGGCGAGTTTGACTTTCCTTGACTTTTTCCTTTATATTCCACTCACTCCCTTAACCTATTTTTCACACAAACACAAATCAAATTACTTCTTCCTTAAGAAACCCTTGCCTCCATAATAGTTTCGATCTTTGAATCATCCTAGCTCATTCGTTACTTGCTGGAATTCACGTAAGTTCGTCTCATTCTTCTCCTCTTACCTTCCTCTATCCGTTTTGATAATAAAAGTACCGTCTTTCTCGCTTTTCAAACTTTCCGTCTTTCTCAAGATGAATTTTATTCATCTTTTATGATCTATTTGTAGGTGGTGACCTCCAAGATCCCGACAAAGACTATTTCCTTATTGAAGAGGAGCTTGACGAGTAGTGAGGACGCATAAAGGTAACGGTGAAGGGTTACTCGATATCATTTACGTGTTTTATGTGATTTCTAGGATAGAAACCGTATTTAGATTATGGTTAGTAAGCTTATGACTTGTGTTGTTGTTGATGGATGTTGTTTGTTGAGTATTGATATGAGTATGAATGATTTATGATAATATTGGATGATAATTGAAATTGGATCCTTAGGCAAAAATGGGATTTTCGTGTACTGCTGACCCCAGCCGGTCGACCGGCAGCCGGTCAGACCACCGGCTGGGGCAGTGGCTGTAAAATGTTACACTTTTACGTGATTGTGAAATAAGGCCTTGGTCTCAGCCGGTCGACCGGCAGCCGGTCGACCTGACCGGCTGGGACACACTGACAATTCAATTGGTTTTTCGTATGAGGCATTGGCCTGAGCCGGTGGACCGGCAGCCGGCCAGCCTGACCGGCTGGATCCTGCTGGTTGTTGTTTGTGATTTTTGTTTACGGTTTTAATTTATAATAGTTCGCATGATTCGTTTATCGTATAATTTTACGTAGTGACTTATAATATTAAGGATTTGAATATATGACATTTCATTCGCTTGTATCACATGTTTTGTGATGGTTTTTGGTATGTCCACTTTGAGTCGTTTTTACAAATGATACGGTTTGAGCACTATTTTGTCTTGTGCTTTGTACTCTCATTCCCTTGGCTACCTTCCCGTTCGTAAGGCTGGAATGTCGGAACGGAGAGGTATCCTACTGCTTAAATGCATGTGTTAGTGGGCATACGACGACGTTGTTGGGAGTTGAACGCTATGCGTTGATCGACCCGGCCGTCAAATGTTGTGT
Organism: Heliosperma pusillum; assembly: GCA_022085475.1. Classification (NCBI taxonomy): domain Eukaryota; kingdom Viridiplantae; phylum Streptophyta; class Magnoliopsida; order Caryophyllales; family Caryophyllaceae; genus Heliosperma; species Heliosperma pusillum. The sequence goes on along the minus strand of JAIUZE010070570.1, from coordinate 21,994 downwards.
ACTTGCGAGGTGGTGTTATTTGCATGTAGCGTACCGCTTGTTATGAGGCTTGAGCTCTTTTCCGCCTCTTTTGTGAATTATCGACCGAATTTGGGGTACTCGGCATCTATGATTGACCGAGTCTTGGATGCGAAATGTTTATCGCATGTCGAATCGGAACACGATTTATTCCGAGAGTCTGGCCAGGTTTAGACTAGGACCGGGTATTTATATCGTCGTCCTACCGGAGGAAATTAGTCTACATATACGAAATGTGATCGTGTATGCGTTCAGGGAAATGTTTATCTCGTGGATGCCTGTTAATCATATTTGCCATGTACACGATGCTAGTGCGTTTCATTTACCGTGAGAGATGTCGTCTTTATGTTGTCGTACTTGAATGCGTGATTTCATGATTTGATTATTCATGATCATTGCATGACTTGGCATGGTTTGTTTGTCGAGTCTCAATCTTATCAAACTTATACCGCTAACGGTGAGATGCAAGCCCTAGTGAGCGTATTCGGTTGCCTAAGAGTGTCTTTCCCGAGTCTTTGAATAACCTGATGGTTTCGGATTTGATTTCCACATGATCCTATCATTATATATCGGATTGCCTATTTATTCTTATTGTAACTCACATGTATATCTATATATGCATGATTTTACTTTGGTATTTCCTTATATGTACGTTTAATGTGATATGGCTGGGAGAACCCGGAGTTACTCCCCAGTGACTGTGGCGTTCATGTTTTTCATGGATGAACAGGTTGCTTGATTTGGATGGCTTTTTGCTTTGACTATTTTGGGTTTGGGTGTGAGCTAGCGGGCGTTGTCCCTGGAAGTTTCACCTCTAGACGATTTTAGGTAGTTTTGCTAAACACTTGTTCTTTGCTAACATTTTGAGAGACCCCGTCTCTTTGTTGTATTTCGTACTTAGTTTGTAATATTTTGACACTCCTCGTTTTATCTATCTTGCATGTATAAAAGTTTTTAAAACACCGTATTTCCGCATATTATTTCACATGTTTGTATGTTTTATATTTCCGCATTCGCGAGGGTTGTCACACGGCAACTCTTGCTCCATTCCCCATTCGTAGGTCCACATCACCCTTGGCTAGTGCTCGCATGTCCTTCAGCTACTGCAAGTGATTACAAAGGTGAGAACCACATCCAGTATCAAATACCCAAGTGGAAGTGCAAGCATAGTTATATCTATCATATAGAGAAAAGAGAGGATTATACCTGACGGTGTCACACATCCGTCCTTCTTATCCTTCAAATACTTGGGACAATTGCGTTTCCAATGTCCCTTGCCTTTACAAAAAAAGCATTCGGCTTCGGCGTGCTTCTTACCCTTAGCCTTGGCATTGCTATTCACAATAGCTTTGCCCTTTCCCTTTCCTTGCTTCTTAAATTGGGCCTTGGCTTTTCCCTTCCCCTTTTGAACCCCTAGCTTCAAGTTCTTCAATCTCATTGAAAGAACATCCTTCTGCTCACTCCCATTTCCTTCCATATCTCTTTCGACTTGGGTAAGGAGAGCATGGAGCTCGTGAAAGCTCTTATCCATGCCATGCATGTTATAGTTTGCCCTAGTTTAGGCAAACTTGGGAGGAAGTGAGTGAAGGATGCGGCCAACCGCTAGCTTCTTAGGAATCTTGACCCCTAGACGATCTAGAGTGTCCACATATTCCACCATCTTAAGCACATGTGGGCCAACCTTTTGGCCCTTCTCTAGCTTGGCTTCAAAAAGCCGAGTCATAGCATTGTATTGGCGAATCTCGGGTGATTGAGAAAAAGCCAACGTCACCCTAGAGAATATCTCATATCCTCCAAAGGTGATGTATTGTTGCTTAAGGCTTGAGGATATTGACCAAATCAAGACCATCTTGATGTCGTTTGCTACCTTAAGGTACTCCCCATAGGCGGCTTTGGCCGCATTAGTGGCTCTTGGGCCGGGTTCATTGGGAGGTGCCTCGGTCAAGTAGCGCAAAACGTTATCCGATAACGCCGCGCCCTTGATCGTTTGCTCCCACTCGACGAAATTAGTTCCATCGTCTTTTAAGATGCATTTGTCCATAACGGACCTTAGCCATGAGTCTTTTCCTAGTTGAACGGTGTTGTTATTGTTTGCCATTGCGAATTATGAATAACTACAACAAAATTAGGAAATATTAACATTCATTGTTTTAATCAATTTTACTTGTATAACCAATTTAAACAAGTCACTCATATAATGACCCCTCACGAAATTATATAAGCGATTCCGAGACCCGCATTTTAGACAAAAGAACATGTTATGCAACTTTTATGTAAAAGACGGTAAGTCAACTTTTGACTAATTCTACTCCTAGAACTCTCGGTCGACGGATTTCAACTAAACCCATCTCCTAGTCCCAAGATAACGCTTATCTTGTTGAGTCCAACCCAATTTAGGCGTGTGATCGTATCACCCTACTTACCCGAGGTAAAAAGGTCCACGTTGTGGTTGTCCTAATGAACACGGGGTTCATAGGTGCTTCAATTGGTAAGGCTAAATCTCAATTCCTTTTTAAGTTATGTGAGAGGTCTTGCCAATTTTAGTTATTAATTCCCTATAAGTGAACTAAATCGGTGAATTTTGAATAACGTTGAATTGACAATCGATAAATAAAATGCATGTTGGTGATTTTGGCATGTGAGGAAAAATAAAGCAAGCAATCAAATTAAATCCTAGTATGGCCACCTAGCTAATCTAATTAACTAGATGATTACAAAATCGGAAACCAACTCCTTGGTCCCTTGCCTCTTCATGGAACGCCTTCCAATATGGCACCGTCTTTTGGAACACCGATTTCGGGAATCACCGTCTTCACAATAAATAAATACAAAAGATACAAATGATACATAGAAAATCCTATTATACATTTGATCAAAATAAATCTATTAATTATTACAAACGGGCGATACGAGATCGCAAAAAAAAAAATTACAACCGAATCGGTATTCCCTTACATTACGGGTAATACCGATTAAAATAATCTAGGCCATACTAGGTACAACTTGCAATAAAAAAAATGACATTCATTCATTCAATAATAACAACATAAATAAAAATGTGTAAAATCATGCCAAAATCACACTCAACACTTGTCATGTTCATTCTAGCTCGGTTTTTACGAATTTTATCGATTTTATCTACTAAAAATTAATAATCAACACTTAAATCGTATATAAGCTCAAAATAATTATATAAACTGATTTAGAACTCAAAATTAGTCCCCACTAATTTTATTTGTATTTAATTAGTTTGAATTGATCGCATTTGCTATTTAAAGAGGTTTAATCATAACTTTTATGAATTAAACCCAAAATAAAATGAAAAATCATTAAATATTGAAACAAAAATTTTTGTACATACTGGAACACTTCCAGGAACCTCAAGAATAAAAAATATTTGCCCAAAAAATTTGAGATGATTTTATGAACAAATAACTTTATAAACATTGGTTTTATCAAATAAAAACCAACTAAAATAGTAAACTGATCAAAAAAATTTTAAACTTTTACCAGGATGATATAAATAATATTTTAAAATGTACAAAAAAAATGTAACTCCATAAAGTCTTGTTTCAATTTTAAGAACTAAATAACTCCTTTAAATGTATTTTTATCCAATAAAAATCAATAACCATGCAATACATGACCAAAAGTCACGAAAATTTACATACAATATTTACACCATGCATGTGAGAGCATATAAAAAATTTGAGTCCAGATTCAACATGAAACTAGTTTTAGTTAACTTTTAACATAAAACCGCATGTTAACTCGGTTTTAAGGGCCATAAATCATAATAAATAGCAAATTAATTCGTAAAGTCACCAAACTCGACCACAAACATTTTGAGGTCAGTAGGTATGCATTCAAATCAGAAAATTTCGTGAAAACCCTTTTTAACATAAATTTTCGATTTTACTCAAGTTATCGTATAACCCGATTTTAATGCTCAAAATCAACATGCATGCTACAAGCTAGCTCTGATACCACATGAAAGTTCATAGACCCTAATTAGACTCCTCTAATTAGTTACTAAATTACTTATTAATTTAGTGTTTTAATAAAGATCTATGTAACATGCATGCAAATTAAAATGCATAATAAAAATAAGAAGAAATTTCCTTACATTGGGAAATTTCGGTTTATATGGGCACAACAAGAAACACCTTTCTTGTTGATCTTGAGCTAGAAAGAAATAGATGATCCTCCTTGTAATCTTCAAGTTAGAAGATCTCCTTCAAGATGCACCCAAGAGAAAACCCAAACTAATCACTTAGTTTTTGACTAGAAAACACAAGTGATAATATGAACTAATATTAGATTTATTACTACTCTAGTAATAGAAAAATATTAGTGTTTGAGAGTTTTAGAGAGATGAGGATTTTAGAGTGATAAGCATGCAAAATAAGAATGAACTAGTGTACTAAATGAACAACAATTTTGTCCATATAAAGGACACATGGTCCGGCCAAGGAGAGCCTTAGTGGCCTCTTATTTTGCTTAAAATAATCCCATGCAAACTAGTTGAGTGTAGGAATGAATAAGAACATGATCATGTGTCATAAACATGACATGATCACATGTTGTAGTGTGATACAAGAAACAACAACCATCATGTTATTCCACTACATGATTTCGGCCCCCACTAGTGTCATGTGGTCCATTTTGATTTTTAATATTTGTCCCACAAATACTTATAATCATATGATTAATTATCTTGTATAATTAAGGGTTAATTTGATCATATAACAATTATATGACTCAAATTAATAAATAATATACACTTAACTTTTAAGTGATATTTTATCATTATATCAATATATAATGGGTCCCACAATGCCTAGTTAGTTTATTTTACAACTCCTTGTAAATATAATTAACTAATCACCTCTACCTCAAAGTATATGCATAACCTCAACTAATTTAATGAATTAACTATTAATCACTAAATTAAATCTTATTCAATCGTATTAAAATAAGACGTAAAATTTATTCAGTCAATTATCGTATAATTGACTAATAAACTTATCGGGAATGAGTTCGTAACTCAATTTCCAATAACTAACTCTCGTAACTAAACATATATCAAATATATATGTAAAGTACTAATTAATATGTATCGTATACAAATAATTAGATTTCTGTTTGGGTCTCATCCTATAGGTGTGACCGAAAGGGGTCAGTTGATTACCGCCGTCATACGACAATAACGTCTAACTCTAGTCAGCTGACCGTTATCGATTTACGTTAATCAACTGACGTGGAGTATCAAAATACTAGTCATCCCACTAATATTTTAAAATGGGATTTATAATATAAATGCACTATTGTGGAGGACACTTTCTCCAACACTCGGGATGTGATCCGTCTCCCGGCGGATCACCAAAATAGGTACCAAGCATCACAATTCCAATTCTAACTTCAAACACTATCATCATCACCATATTAACCATCATCATCATCACAATAAATCACACATCTCGTGACAAAGATTAAGATATAAAATACTGAGTTGAAATCCTACATTTTCGCAAATCTGAGCAAATCACAAATACACAATCACTATAAATCTTCTCCAACGAAGTCTCCCCCCAAACATGCAATTCACATAATCAATACTAACTCTTCTTCCCTTTTCCCCTAATTCAATTAGAGTTACCAATAAATATCAATTGTAATAATAAACATATAGAAGAACCAATTACCATTTGGAGTCGATCAAGACAACAAGCAATAGATCTGGCTTGGGATGATTAAGGATGCTTGAGAGGTTTTTGAGAGAGTTTAGAGTATTAGGGTTTGATTAAGAAACGTAGAATGTTGAAATTATGTTTTAAAAGCTCTTAATAATCTAATCAAACCGTCTGAATTAATCCCGAAGACCCGTATACTCGGTCGAGTACAAGAAGTACTCGGTCGAGTACACCGCACTCGGACGAGTGCACTAACAGTCGGCCGAGGGTCAACTAGGCAGAAGGCTCCCTCCTTAAGAACGAACTTCCTCCTCAAAATTTACAACTCATACTCCTACCACAACAACTAACCCGAACCCAAAACTACTAACAGTACGAGTACAAGACAACAACTTGCACAAACTAAAGTCAACTCTATGACTTCTACACAACATAACATAGCACACAAGATCACACAAACACTAGTACAACTGCCATATACAAACCAAAGACGGTTAAAAAAATCAAACGTAATGCATTTATCTCCTCCCCCCCCCCCCCTTAAGAAAACGGTTACGACTGTGTAACCGAATAAACCTTCTAAAAGGATGCGGGTACCGCTCCCTCATAAAAGCGTGAGGTTCCCAAGTAGCTTCTTCCACGTTATAATTAGACCATAAAACCACCAAGATTTCTTTTGGAACCTCAAAATAAGTAAGTGTCTCATCGAACTCAATGGTCTCAGCCTCTAGAGCGTGAAACGGATCTTTCCCATACTTTCGCAGCTGCGACACATGAAACACATTATGAACCCGTTCTAGAGCAAGTGGTAAGTCTAAACGATATGCCACCTCTCTGATCCAATCCAAAATCTCATAAGGACCAATAAATTTATGACACAGGTTGCCCCTCTTCCCAAATCGCATCACCCCACGCAAATGTGACTCTTTCAGAGGGACTTTGTCACCCATATGGAACTCAATATCTCGCCGATGTAGATCTGCATAACACTTTTGACGATCCTGCGCTGCTTTCATCTTTTGGCGAATTAATTTCACTAGCTCGATCGAGTACTGAACCATATGTGGTCCAAGAATGACTACGTTAGAACTATCATCCCAGCACACTGGACTCTTACATATTCTCCCAAACAAAGCCTCGAATGGTGTCATCCTAATCCAGCTTATCTTCCCAGCTCCCACCAAAAGATAACACACAAGCTCTCAACATATCCTCCAAAGTTCTGATCATTCTCTCTGTCCGACCATCCGTCGCAAGATGACAAGATGTACTCATCTTCGATGTTGTTCCCATAAGCTCTTGCAATTCTTTCCAAAATCGCGAACTAAGCACTAGGCACTACGCTCTAGGCACTGCATGTAGCTTCACCACATGCTTCCTATCAAAGCTAGCTCCATCTTTCTCAAAGTATCCTTCATTGGAATTTTAGATACCTCGAATCTACACCTTCCTCCAACCAGCCAGTAATGATTGGGCCGTATGTTTCGTATTCGAAACGATTTGTGACAATTCGTAAGTTTATCGTCAAGTGATAGCTCAAACACTTGTGTCTACCCCTTGGTCGTTATCTACGTACCGATACGGTCATTTTGGCAGTCTTTAGTGTCATTTTGGAGTCCAGGTCAAAAAACCGCTTCATTTTCCATAAATCGTATTTTAAAACCGTGTCTGAACGCTCGAGAATATTCCGGATATTTTAATGTTTCAAAACTTATCTTTTCTCGGTAAAGTATATTCATATTTACTTTAGAAGAGTATTCGAAATCTAGCACAATTACAGTAAAGAAAGGCGGAAATCTTTCTTTCAACGTAGGAAAGTGCTCGAGAAATCTCGCAGCAGGAGCTTCGCCTTTTCCAAGAGTCCCAGTACCTGCTGCGCCTTTTCCCCTGTTCGTTTTTCTGTTTTCGGAATATTTTCAAGATTTCTTTCCATGTTCGAGTTATTCCAAAACTCTTCGGATCTCTCACTATATATGGAGAGGTTCGTGCACACTTTGAAGGCACGGGAGTGTTCCGCCCCTTCTTTCTCTCTCTTTGCATTCTAGACCTTTCTCTAAGCATTTTGACAACTACGTGCTTTATCAATCGACCACGTAAGCTCAGATCCTTCTGGGTACTTGTCACGTTATTGCATTGACCTACCACTTTGACCAACTCAACAATAATCAGTCTTAACTAATCGATCGTTCCTCTTACGAAGGCACTTTCTTTACATTCGAGTCGAGCTGTCGCTAAATCGATACCTTTAGTTCATATATCAGTTTGTCAACATGTAAGTCTGAGGATGTTTAATCCCATTTTATTGTACTTTATTTAATTAGTGTAAGGTTCATGTCGGATTTATGTCAAAACTGTTTTCAAACATTTTCTTTAGTTTTTCATATTATTTATTAAGTTCTTGACTTAAATCCCTAATAATCTATATTAGTAGGTTTTTGTCATCTATCAATTTGCGTCTTAAGAGGTTAGATTTGTTCATATCAAATCTCTAGATTCGTCTTTGATATAATTAGTGTAATTAATATGACTTAAATCGCTTAAATTCAACTTGTAGATCATTAATAAGCCGTAAATCACCAACGAACACTAACTGTTCGCGATTCTGGCTTCACAGCCAGAACCCAACTCAGGAACAGACGCAAGGTCTAATGCGCCTTGATGCGTGCAGTTTAAATAGACCTTTTAGGCCATATTAGCACGCATTTCCATGCTCATTCAGTAGTGTTACACTACAAATATCCCCCGAATAGTCTACTTTGGTTTGTTTTGTAATATTTGCAGATGTGAATCAGAATGACGGAAAGCTAGCCATTTTATAGCTCCTCAAGCATGCATAAGTGAGTCGGAAAGAAATCTGGGTGTCTCGGAATGCATGGAGTCGTGTTGAAGGAATGAATGAGCGAAATCCATGAGCAAAACTCTCGTTCGAGTATAAAAGCCTTCGATCGACCACCTCTTTGATTAGAAGACCTCGATCGAATTTGATACGGCAAAAGAATCATTAATGGGAAGAGAATCCTCCCCCTCTTGTCGCGTCAGACGCGAAAGATGATCCGCTACAACATTCTCAGCTCCTTTCTTATCCCTGATTTCCAGATCAAACTCCTGGAGAAGGAGTGTCCACCTCAGCAATCGGGGTTTAGCTTCCTTCTTGTTTAGAAGGTGTTTTAGCGCTGCATGATCTGTAAAAACAATGACTTTAGAACCCAACAGATATGATCTAAATTTATCAAGCGCATAAACTACAGCTAAAAGCTCCTTCTCTGTGGTAGCATATTTCACTTGAGCCTCATCCAGAGTTCGGCTTGCATAGTAAATAGCATTCAAAGCTTTGTCCTTCCGCTGGCCGAGCACCGCTCCTAGTGCGTAATCGCTTGCATCGCACATAATCTCGAACGGCAGCGTCCAATCAGGAGGCTGAATGATGGGTGCGGAGACCAAAGCCTGTTTCAACGTGTTAAAAGCAGAAAGACAATCATCAGTAAAATCGAAAGGAACATCTTTTAATAGCAACTATGTAAGTGGTTTAGTAATTTAAGAGAAGTTCTTGATGAACCGGCGATAAAAACCGGCGTGACCAAGGAAACTCCTCACCCCCTTCACGTTAATAGGAGGGGTAATTGCTGAATGATAAGTGATATTTTGTACTGATTTATCCCCCGTTTTAGCTCAATTTCTATACGATTTATGCACTTTGTTAAGTGATTAACGAGCTAATATTGTTATTCTAGTTGTTTTGCGTGTTTTGACTCGTTTTATAGGAAATGAAGCGGTTTTGCTATATTTTCCTACTTTATGGAGCAAAGACACTAGGATACGAGTTTTCAAGGAATTGATGATAGCCAATTCACGATTTGATTACGATTCCGCTACATCCTTCCTCGAATGAACTCAATTTGGATTTTGGCTTTGAACTTTAAAAGAGAATATCAACCCAAGTCAAGAGAATATCAGCCCAAGCCCAATTCCGCATTGCATTGACCAAGACCAAAGGCATAGGATTCCGTGCCTAAGATGAAAAGACGGAAAATCCAACATACACAAAAACCCGATCGGATTACCCATTACCCGATCGGGTATTTCTGCAAGAGGACGTTACTTGGCTCTTCTTCAAATCGAGCTTAAATGAGTACATTAATGCTTTGACTAGGGTACGAATATGAACAAGGGATCAGCAGTCATGCATCCCTATAAAAGCCAATGATCATCTAAGCATTAATCATCCAATATACAAGCATCCAATTATCTATTATCATCTCATATCATATATACCTTAGCATCTTTTTACTTTCATACAATAACACATTTCATAGTTTATTTCTTTCTTACAAGTTTAGAATATAGTTTATTTCTTAGTATTTCTCTAATGTTTTCATAGCTTTTTGTTATTGGGTATTTGTTCTTTACTTTCATTCTTACATATTCGTAATCCAAACTCGGTAATTCTCTATCTTTTACTTATGCAATTTTAACCATCATGAATTATAATCTCACTAGTATCATTTTCATAATATTGTTGTTGTTAGGAAACCAATCTAAAGTCAATCTAGTTAAAACCGAAATACTATTTAACAAATCACATTATAATTTACCTAATCATATAATCCTAAACATTATCACTAAAACCTTTATTAACATAGTCACCATAATCACTTTAGTATTTATATTTCATAGTTTAATTTCATACATCTTTTTCTTATTAATTTACTTAATCACCTAGTCACATATATTTGATTAATTCTAATATTTTAAAATTATCATTGTGTAAATAAAATAAATAGAGTTGTAATATTGAAATGATTTACGAGTTAAATGAATTAAAAGAAGAGTAGTTACCAATTGAACCGTCTAGTTGTTTCTTCCTTTGGTCGTGTCAAATTCTATAACTTTGTTTAGTGGTCATAAACAATTGTTTGTATTAGTCATTTCTATCTTTATAACGAGAGTTAGGATGGGAATTAGGACTGCCAATAGGGGTTTAGTGACTTAACCATGCTGAAAGGACGTTAGGACTCACTAAAAGGTCGGTACGAATCCGGAAGGAATATACCGCTACAAGGCCTAGACAATCATAGTAATTCTAATATTGGTATCTATGAGACTTTTAATTAGTTTTACATGTATTTCTCTTTCACTAATTCAATTTGATGAAATAGTTTATTTACCGTATTAGATAGTTTATTTCGTTGTTAATCTAGTTAGTTTACTTTATCGTCTTTCTATTCTCGTTCTTAGATAGTTTACTTTATTATCTTTTTATTTTACCGTTCTTAGATAGTTTACTTTATTATTATTGTCTAGTTTATTAGTTTAGTTAGTTAGGCTTTCAATATTGTCATTTAAATATCGCTTTTAGTTAGAATTTAGTTGTTGTTATTCGGATCAGAGGGTTTCCCCGATCGGGTACGTGACAACCCGATCGGGTAAGTGTTCTGTTCTGAGTTTTTCATTTGCAATTTACATATTTGTCATTTACATATCGTCATTTATATACTTGTCATTTTATTTTATGTTAATAGTTTAGATAAACCACCTAAAGTGACTCGAACTTAAATGAAAACCAATCCATAGCAATTCATAGTTAACACGTACTCCCTGAGGATCGACACCCTACTTCCCTAATTACATTCCTTATGTTGTTAGCCTAGTCTGGGTAAATTATTTTTGTATCGGGACCGCGACAGAACTCGATCACTGAATCACGTGCACCTTTTCTCCGTCTACCTCAATACCCCTATTCGAAACCAAGTGCCCAAGGACTACTCCCTCATTAACCATGAAATGGCACTTTTCCCAGTTCAGCACCAGATTAACCTCGATACAACGCTGCAAAATTTTGTCAAGGTTGGCTAAACATTTATCAAAATCATCCCCATAGACACTGAAGTCATCCATAAAGACTTCCATGATAGACTCTATATACTCAGAAAATATCCCCATCATGCACCTCTGAAAGGTAGCCGGGGCATTACACAAACCAAAAGGCATTCTACGATAAGCAAAAACACCCTTGGGGCAAGTAAAAGTAGTCTTTTCCTGGTCATCTGGATGAATAGGGATCTGGAAGAACCCTGAGTACCCATCCAGATAACAGAAAAACTCATGAGAAGCTAACCTCTCTATCATCTGATCAATGAAAGGAAGGGGGAAATGATCTTTCTTGGTGGCGGCATTTAACTGCCTATAGTCTATACACATCCGCCACCCGGTTACTAGTCGAGTAGGTATTAATTCATTCTTTTCATATTTAACAACTGTAGTACCTCCTTTCTTGGGTACGACCTGAACTGGGCTTACCCTTTTAGAGTGACCAACTGAATAAATAATACCTGCATCGAGCAGTTTCATCACCTCGGTCATCACAACCTCCTCCATCAGCAGCGGAAGAAGTTTCTACATGATGTGCGTGATTATTTCTGGGATGATCCATACTTGTTCAAGTCATGCGCAGACGGTCTTTTCAGACGGTGTGTTCCACAGTGGGAGATCAAAGCTATCCTAGAAGGCTGCCATTCTTCCTCTTGTGGAGGTCACCACGGTCCATCGCGCACCGTGGCTAAGGTATTACAGTCTGGTTTCTATTGGCCGACTCTTTTTGCTGACACTAAAGTTTTTGTTGCTAGCTGTGATGCTTGCCAGCGGACAGAAAACATCTCTAAGAGACATGAGATGCCCCAAAACGGCATTTTAGAGGCCGAGCTTTTTGATGTCTGGGGCATTGATTATCAAGGACCATTCCCGTCGAGTCTTGGTAACAGGTATATTCTGGTAGCTGTAGATTATGTGTCTAAATGGGTAGAAGCGATTGCTACTCCCAACTGTGATGCCAAGACCGTGATTAAGCTGTTTCATAAGATTATTTTCCCTTGTTTTGGCGTCCCTAGGGTTGTCATTAGTGATAGGGGTATGCATTTTAGGAACCAGCAGCTAACGACCTTACTGTCTAAATATGGTGTCAAACATCGTAGGGGTTTGGGGTATCATCCTCAGACTAGTGGGCAGGTTGAAGTCTCTAATAGGGAACTAAAGGAGATTTTAAGTAAGGTCGTGTCGAAATCACGGAAGGATTGGAGTGCCAAACTAGAGGACACTTTATGGGCCTACAGGACCGCATTTAAGACACCTATCGGTGCCTCACCGTATCGATTGGTGTATGGGAAGTCTTGTCATCTACCTGTAGAGCTAGAACATAAAGCTTGGTGGGCGGTCCGCCAACTTAATTATGATGCTAACTTGTGTGGCGAGAAACGGTTGTTGCAGCTAGATGCGCTAGAGGAATTCCGTCTGAATGGCTATGATAGCTCGCGTATTTACAAAGAAAAGACCAAACGTTGGCACGATAAGAGAATCATACCTCGCGAGTTCCAAGTCGGGCAGAAAGTATTATTATTTAATGCCCGACTGCGTCTATTTCCTGGTAAGCTGAAATCCAGGTGGAGTAGTCCGTACACAGTAACTGCTGTTACTCAGTTTCGATCCGTTGAGATAGAAGACTCCGAGGGTCAACGGTTCAAGGTTAATGGACGTCATGTGAAACATTACTATGGAGCTGACAGTGTTGTGGGTCGCGTCAAAGTGCTATTCTTCGACGGAAACGAGGAGCTTGATGATTGAAGTTAAGGGTCGTGCGGGACCTTATAAACCTGCGCTTATCGGGAGGCAACCCGATCTATCATTGTTTTGTTGTACCGTTTTCTTAACTTTTTAGTAGTTTATTTCTGTTTTATTGTTCAAACAATACAATTGCGTCTTTTCTTACTTCTCGCAGCTTTGGTATTAATTGCTCTGACACATTTGTTCGATCGAGCAGGATTTCAGTCGATCGAGCGCTATAACCCCTCGATCGAGCTCTAAAGTTACTCGATCGAGTACTCCTGCGAAGGGACTCTCTCTGACGAGTTGTTTTTGCACTCGATCGAGCAAGCTCCATCTCTCTTTCACTAGATCGCGTGGTTTTCTACTCGATCGATTCCCTGGAGCACATCATTCCGGTTTGGTTTGGGGAAGTCGGTCATACACGCGTTCCTGTAAGTTTCTGACTCTCTCTAGATTGCAATTCTTTTTCCTTTACTTTGCACAATGAGGACATTGTCCGGTTTGGTTTGGGGAAGTTAGGTTTTGCATCCATATCATGTATGCATTTCGTTTTACTGCATTTTCGCATGCATTGTTAATCACTCAAAAATTCCAAAAATTTCAACAATTTTCATGTTTATTTTTGCATTTTAGTCGAGTCGGAACAATTTTCTCCTACTCTTCATCTAGTCTCGATTTAAGCCTTGCACAGTTAATATCTCTTGCATGATCATTTGCTGTTAATCGATGCTGAACGAATAGACTTGACTTGACATGTTGGCAACCTACTTACATATTCTGAGGATTAGAGCTTTTAAACTGGTGACATCTAGGACCAGTTCATATATGATTGTGAGTAGTTACTCCCTCGTGTCATTGCATTGCATGTATATGAAATCTGATTCTTATTGCCTGCACGTACGGGTTCGTGGTCGGTATCACATGTTTGGAGAATGCTTGCAATTTCCCTTTTTTCGCATTACCCAATTAACTCCACATTCAGCCAAAACTGCCAGTTGACCCACAATCTACATCCTAAATTTAGCCTACCTTGCGTCGAGCTAGTCTAGTAAGGGTTGTTGAGGTATTTACTTCATTTTATCAGTTTGGTTTGCATCCCTGCCACGGAGTTGGTATCTGAAGAATTTGGGAATCGAAGTTGAAATTGTTTCCGTGGAAATGTTAGCTGAAAAAAATGAAAAACAAAAGGAAAATAGAAAAAAAAAAAAGATAAAAGAAAACGGTTTCTTTTCCCATGCTTCATTCATATTATATGGGGATTCAGTAAGAGCTGAATAAGCTAACCAGTTTCGTTTCCACTCCATCCTGTTGGTTCTAGTGAGTTGTCGGCCGAACCATGGCCGTGTATTTCATTATGAGATAGGAAGACGGATTTTGTTATTTGATTAAGATCAGGTAGCTAGCTTGACGCTTTACCTCCTCTATTCCATTATCGCTTTGCCCCTTCTTACCCTTAACCTCACTTATCCAATTAATGCAAGTATTCGGTGTGTGATAGTCCTTGAATGGTGGTTGTGCGTGTGTACGGTAACTGAATCTTTTATCATGTTAGTTGGCATTGCATGAACGCGACGGTCGTAGTTAGGTGAGCGGCTATTTTTCTCCTTCTCTCTCTTACACATAACTTGCTTACTCTTTGCTTTGCTGAGAGAAGAGTGACCGTGAGAGTCCAACATTGATGGTCTGGCAAGGTCGACGGTTCAGTTCCTTTGCATTTGATATCATTGCTGAGTTTGATTGTTGCATTAAATTGGTTCAAGCATGCGATTTGCGGTAGTCCGGAGTTTATTTGTTTCATTTGTTTGTTGCATCCTTTTTGCTTGAGGACAAGCAAAGGTTTGGTTTGGGGAAGTTTGATGCGTGCAGTTTATATAGATCTTTTAGGCCATATTAGCACGCATTTCCATGCTCATTCAGTAGTGTTACACTACAAATATCCCCCGAATAGTCTACTTTGGTTTGTTTTGTAATATTTGCAGATGTAAATCAGAATGACGGAAAGCTAGCCATTTTGTAGCTCCTCAAGCATGCATAAGTGAGTCGGAAAGAAATCTGGGTGTCTCGGAATGCATGGAGTCGTGTTGAAGGAATGAATAAGCGAAATCCATGAGCAAAACTCTCGTTCGAGTATAAAAGCCTTCGATCGACCACCTCTTTGATTAGAAGACCTCGATCGAGTAACCAATCCACTCGATCGAGCTGCTGGATTTGGGCATTTACTCGATCGAGCACTGCTGCCACTCGATCGAGTGGTTTGGACAACAATTTCTACTCGATCGAGTGGTTTTATATTGATGGGCTTCGTGAAATAGTGTGGACGCCTTGTATTTTGTTATTGTACTTAAGGGTGAAACTGCGTAACAAGAGGGGGATCTCTCCTGACTCTAGATTGGAGACTAGACAGCCACTTTTGACCCTAGACTCTACTTTTTACTGTTAATTTTGGATCTGAATTGGAGGATTTCCTCTGACTTTATTCTTCTTTCCAATTCGGTATTATTGTTCTTGAATTCAATTAATTATTTCTCTATGTCTTTTTGTTCCTTATTTGTTATTGTTGTTCTTCTTTCTATTATGTGTAGCTAGTTCCTTTGCTAGGATTTAGGGGAACCGTGGCTTAGGTAAGATGAATTGATTAGTAGTCTTTAGATTAGGTTTGGAAGCAATCTTCGCATTTAATAGCTTTTAAGTGTTTGAGTCGACGCATTCAATTGATTGACTTGATACCCCCTTGACCTAGATCGAGAGATTGGAAGAGGGCAGATCAGTGATGAACTTTGGGATTATGCTAATGAGGGTGAGAGCTAAGTTAGTATATCTTAGGGCGAATAGCGGACCGAGAGGACCTTTTCACTACCCACAAACCTGTTTAGATTCTACTTTGATTTCTATCCTGACCCTAGATACCATGGGGAACCGACGATCCTAGTTCTTCTTCTTTCTGATTTTTCGCTCTTTATTTCTCTTTCCCTTTTCTTTTGTAGTGTTAGAAAATCATTTAAACAAACCCCCAGTTGTGTTACCTAGACAGACTTAGCAAGTTATAGGATTCCCTCTCCCTGTGGATTCGATACCTGACTGCCTCTACTACATTTGTTGAGACCGCTAGGTTTTTTCTTTGATAGGGTTGCGATAGCCGTATCACGCCTCTTCCAGAGGACGCATGACCTGATGCGCCTGTTGTGACAACCCTCGAGAATGCGGAAATAAAACATACAAGCATGTGAATTAATTAGCGGAAACACGGTATTTTAAAAAGCTTTACACATGCAAGATAGAAAATACGAGGTATGTCAAATATTACAAACCAAAGTACGAATATACTACAACAAGAGACGGAGTCTCTCAAAATGTTATCAATATCAAAGTGATTAGCAAACTAGCTAATAAACGTCTGGAAGTGTTTCATCCAGGGACAACGCCCGCTAGCTCACACCCGAACCCAAAATACCACAAGCAAAAAGCCATCCAATCAAGCAACCTGTTCATCCATGAAAAACATGAACGCCACAGTCAGTGGAGAGTAACTCCGGGTTCTCCCAGCCATATCACATTAAACGTACATAGAAGGAAATACAAAAGTAGAAGCATGCATATATAAATATACATGTAAAATACGATAAGGATAGATAGGCAATTCAATATATAATGATAAGAGCATATGGAATACAAATCCGAATCCATCATGTTATACAAAGACTCGGGGAAGACACTCTTAGGCAACCGAATACGCTCACTTTGGCTTGCATCTCACCGTTAGCGGTATAAGTTTGATAAGATTGAAACTCGACAAACAAACCATGCCAAGTCATGGTATGACCATGAATAATCAATCATGTAATCACCCATCCACACATAACAATATAATGACGACCTCTCTCACGGTAAATGAAACGCACTAGCACCGTGTACATGGCAAGTATGATTAACAGGCATCCACGAGATAAGCATTTCTCTGAACGCATACACGATGACATTTCGTATATGTAGACTAATTTCCTTCAGGTAGCACGACGATATAAATATCCGGTCCTAGTCTAAACCTGGCCAGACTCTCGGAATAAACCATTTTTCGATTCGACATGCGATGACATTTCGCATCCAAGACTCGGTCAATCATTGACGCCGAGTACCCCAAATTCGGTCGATAATTCACGAAAGAGGCGGAAAAGAGCTCAAGCCACATAACAAGCGGTACGCTACATGCAAATAACACCACCTTGCAAGTACACAACATTTGACGGCCGGGTCGATCAACGCATGGTTCGCCTCCCAACAACGTCGTCGTATGCCCACTAACACATGCAATTAAGCAGTAGGATACATCCCGTTCCGACATTCCAGCCTTACGAACGTGGAGGTAGCCAAGGGAATGAGAGTACAAAGCACAAGACAAAATAGTGCTCAAACCGTAACATTTGTAAAAACCGACTCAAAGTGGGACATACCAAAAACCGTCACAAAACATGAGAATAGGGAATTATATAACTTAACTATGATAAAATGAATCAATACATGATACATAAGCATTAGAACAAGTTTATGAAGCATAATGAATAAAAACATAGATCACCTCTCCAAAACAACGTTGTTTGGAAACCAACTAAAACAAGGGTCCACTTCAAACGGTCATAACTAGAGTTCTAGATATGCAAATGCAGAAATTTCAAATGGAGATGATAGCTTATCCTCTTAAGGTTCCAAAGGGATGTCACAAGCCTCAACCAAGCAAGTAACGAAGGAGATATGATCATTTTACGAAAAGGGGTCAGTGGAGGAAAACTGCAGTCGGCAGCGAGTAACGTTGCCAGCGCCACCACGACGCTGCCTGCGTCCTACGATGCTGCCTGCGTCCAAGAACGCTGCCAGCGTCCTTCACGGGATTCAGGCACGATCAAAACCAACATGTTATCAACAACAAAAATCCTCATTTATCATCACAAACCATCAATTCTCATATCAATTAACAACTAACAACATCCATCAACAACAACACAAGTCCTAAACATACTAATCATAATCTAAATACGATTACTAGCCTAGAAAACACATAAAACACGTAAATGATATCGAGTAACCCTTCACCGTTACCTTTACGCGTCTTCAAACGATTACTAAGTCTTCCTAGTCTCCACCTACAATTAGATAATAAAAGATGAATATAATTCACCTTTGAGAAAGACGGATAAATTGAAAAGCGAGAAAGACGGTAATGTTATTACCAATACGGATAGAGGAAGATGAGAGGGGAAGAATAAGAGAAACTTACGTGAATTTGAGCGAGAAACGAATGAGATATGACGATTCTAAGCTTGGATCAAAATGGAGGCAAGGTTTTCTTTGGTTTCTTAGGAGGAAGCAAGAGTTGTGTTTGTGTGAATGAATTAGATTAGAAGGTAGTATGAGGGAGTATAAGGGAAAAAGTCAAGAAAAAGTCAAAGACGTCTTAAGACGGGATTCACTTGAAATCTCGCATAAAATCCAAATACGAACTCGGAAATTCAAAATTCGACACGATAAATTTAATTCTAAACAAAAACTAAATTTCGCTGAAAAGTATCCGTAAAATATTTTACTTAAAAAAATAGGGTACATTTGCGGGTGTTACAATCACCCCACCTTTTAAAAAGTTTCGTCCTCGAAACTTGAGAGTAGAAAACAAAAGTATCAGGGACAAGAATCGGTTTTCAAAATTAATACGAAAACTTTTATAAGGGAAAACATTTATGAAATGATGTCCTTCTCGAAAACGGTTTAAGGAAATTTTTCATAAGTGCGAAACTTTATTTACGAATCACAAGAGTGCCCGTCGCGAACGAGAACTGTAGCAATCAAAAATCAAATCAATGTCGAAATAGTGAAATCAAAAATTAAACAAGTGTTAGTAAGTGTAGGACTAGTTATCAGACGTCTCCAATAACAAGTGCAAACAACCAACCAAACGCAAAATCCAAATATAAAAGCAAAAGAAATCCATTTTCTCCAAAAAGAGGGTACACAATCCATCTTTAGACTTCTTTGAAAAGTTAAATTAGAAATACAATATGGAAATTTGAAGGTTTTCTCAAAGATAAACTCAAAATAACACGACATTACACGTACATAGAGTGACTCGAACATAAAGTTCACAATCACGGTAACAAAATATATACAAGACACGCAAAAACGAAACAAATAGAACTCTTAGGGATATGAAGATCACGATGAATTCGGCACGAAGATCTACAAGAACTCGATTGTACTAACTCTACTGATACTCTAATCCTCAAGAGGATGTAATTTACCCAAGTTACACCTCAACATTTTCAATCATTTGATTTCTACTAAAATCCTTCATAACCACGAGACCTCAAGTCATCAATCATAACCATTCAAACCTAATTAGCATCGACTAGGGTCCATAGATTGTAATCTGCAGGAGAGGTCCTTTAACGTACTATAAAATCCTTAGATTCATCATACTCTATCTGAGACCACTAACCAAAGAAATCTCATCTTAGGGGACCATATCTACTAACAACCACAAAGTGAACGGTCCTTACCATAAAATCCTCTGATCCAATTTATTCCAAAATTCATTATCCTAAATTTACAATGAACTTTCTCATCCTCGAAAGTCAAAACACAATCAAAACAACAAAAATAATTATCTAAGTTTCAACTAGCCTCATCCAAAGTCTCACGACAAGGGAAAATCCACAATCCATTATCGGTTATAAGGATTCTTTAATACGCCATAACATCCTTAATTCGATCATTACTACGCTCGAAGCCTCAAATATAAATTGTCACATTAGCAAACTATGGTGATTATAATCCTCAAGTTAAATAAGTTCACCATTCTAACTCTATATTCCATAACAACCGAGCACTCACTATCCAAAGCTTGCAATGAACATTTCTCAATCTCAAACTATGATTCCTTAAGAATACAAGAAAATTACAAATTCCAAACCACAAATGGCCAATCACTTGGCAATTAGACAACCATAAACTTTGCTCTTTCCATAAGGCTAACTATTCTAACATTGCTATAAGGGCTAAGAAGGCTAAGGAGGCTCTTTTATCTTGTTCCTCTAGATCATCTAAAACTCAAAATGAATCGATTTTCATTTATGACAAAACTCCTCAAACTTTGGGTACCAACTCAATTACCCTAAAGCAAAGTCTCTTTTAGAATCCATCAATTAGAGACATCTAACTCCCAAATGATATCCCAAGCAACCATTATAATACTCAACAACAACGAACTATTATCATGATCAACTCAATTCTCAAAATAGCACTACAATACCAAGCTCCAAATCTAAAACCACTAAGGGAGGATACATTATCACTATTAGGATTCATCCTAGAGCTTAAGTCGTATTTCCCATGATGAAATATAACATGAAATTTGCTCGATCCAAGGACACATATTCTAACTAAAGAATCCCAAATTACATCACGCTTATTCTTTGAGCCTTACAAACGGAATATCCAATCCACTAGAGAAAAGATGAAGGAGCAACGAGATAGAAAACGATAAGGAATCTCAAGGAGAACACAGGAATAAATAAGGCACGAGATTACAAGAGAGGAGTGTTGAAAATAACGAGGTCAAGAAAGAGACAAAGCAGATAGTAGAGGTATGAATATATCCGAGTAAGAAAGAAGATACGAGCATGCGATTTCTTAAAGATCAATCTTGACAAAAACATTCAAGAATGGAAATGAAAAGGGACAATGGCACGGGTAATGGTTTAAGGTTTAATCCACAAAATTTCTCCTTTCAAACTTAAGGCGATAGTAAAACAACTTAATTATTCCTTTACAAAGGCCTCTTACAAGGGACCATCATACCACGTACAATCATCAAAGTAAGGTACACCTAGATTGGATAAATCGACTACAACCCAATTCATCCATCCTTTCATATCACACGGAATCCCAAATGCGGAATTGCAACTCAAGTATAATAACATTCCTTTAGCTCAAATATTCAACACAACCTCAAAGGTTTCTTTAACTGAAGGACTAACAAATACTCTCTTATACTCGGTCATTTTCGAGTCTATAGCCCACGAGTTCATTATTATCAAAGTACAACCTCAAGTTAAACATCATCATTAACGTCCCAAGGTATTTCCATCATAACTCACATCATAATCCTTAAGTAATATGGTTCAACTTACAACGAAACCTTACTACTCCAAACGAGTCTCCGATACCATAAGATAAGATCATATCTTTAAATCCAAGAACTATAGCCAAAAGTTTTTCCACCAAGCCTATACTCACAAACACACAATAGGAATCCACAAGACGTCACTTAACCTCAAAAGTATTTCGTACCTCAAGATATCATTCAAAACTTCTTATCTACACCAATTAGACCTATCATAAGCATGGTCTTCAAAACAATACTAAACTTCTAAGTCCAAAAGACTAAATTACTAATGAGTTAAGAAGTCATAGCCAACTCATTCAACCTTACACCATCGAATATCATGAACTATTCACACATGAGTCATGGCAAGCATTTAGCATTAAAATCATCGAACTTATCTTACCCCCCTTTCTTAGAGATACAACCAATCACCACTATAGGGTGAATTTAGATCTACACCATTTTCCTCAAATCACAAATTCATTCTAACAACACTAATATTCCACAAAGTTCAAAGTGCTTCCGACCAAGGTATAAT